>JAHHUM010001295.1:120032-197266 GCA_036173005.1 Crenichthys baileyi
GGATGGGATGAAAGAGTCTTCCTAATTATCGCATATGGATTTGGAGGTGAAGCTCATTAGATCATGCCCTTTAGTAAAATGAGGGAAACAGAGAAAACTTAGGAAGGTAAGACATCCTGAAACACCTTCAGTTGAAGGCGGCACAGCACTGAAACTTTGTGGTCACCAGAGCCTTGCTAAGGTGCACTACTGTGGTGATCACTGAGAAAGATTGCTTTGCAGTGCACCAATAATTCAAAGCCCCTTGAAATGAATGAAGCTTCCCACTGGGAGAGGAAAGGAAAAGTATTCACAAAAGGGAAAACCCCAGTTGTACTATGAGTCTTTGAGTGGATAAATGAAGACCCATCCTTACCTCTGAATTGGCTTCAACATGGGAACTGTGCCCCAGATATTTCACTACTACTCTAAAACACAAAGTTTGTTTCTTTCTAGAAGAAAAATGATAGATTTTTGTTAGGTACAACAAGCAGTATGGTCACAGCAATATTTTATTTCCTACCTACTGTATGCATCTCTCTGCTTTAAATTTTAGTTTCTATAATGAACCCACCCAATTTTTATAACCCAGTTCAATCTCTTCAGGGATTTGCCTTTGCATTATACCATGTATGGGGGTTTCTAATAAACCAATCTTTACATTGTGTCTTTTTTATTTCAGGCTGTCTACTTTTTTTTCGTTGGACATTGTAATTTACAGCAATCAAGTCCATCATTATTTCTTCTCAAACATTTTGCTTTTATTGATTTTTATTATTATTTCAACACTGATGGTTTTATTTAACTATTTTTTCTTTTCTTTTCACACTTCCTTTATACTGAAGTTCCATTGTGTTTCTCTGAGTCTCTTTTGTTTCTAATATGTTCAGCATTCAAAAATCCAGCATTTAAAATTCATTCAAATTAGGTATACATAAGTATACATTTCTTTAATGGGGTTTACATAAATGTTACAGAGCATAGTCTAGTTAGAGACCGATGCACAAGTTATGTCCTCCACCACTGGGATATTTTCAATGAACAAATTCAGTTATTACTTAATTTAAAATGTTATGTAAAATATCCACTAATAAGATTTAAAATTGTGCTTTCCCTTTACCAACGATATTCTGTTTTGCTTTGCATTAGGTAAAATTTATGCTGTGATATCCTCTTAATAGACACTACCGGTCAAAAGTTTTAGATACATTTTCTCACTTAATTGGTCTCCTTATTTGACTACAAGAATGTGCAGTTTATTGCCGACCCATGTATTTTTCAACAAGAAAAGAAAAAATATGGGAACATTTTCCATTCTCCATCAGTCCCGTTATTGCTGCAAGAACAAGAAAAAAAAATAAACTGTAATTTATAGATTGATATATTGGGTTGTTTAACCCCAGTGAAACATTTTAGTACTAAATATATAAAGTTTTGACATAAAGTCAAGTATGCTTAAAGATTAGTGTGCTTATCAAAAGTATGTTATTTTGGAACAAGTATGTACCAAATAGTACTTGTGCTACTGTATTTCTAATCCATTATCAAAAGTCAAAATACATTTGCTGTGGCACTCCAACTGTTTGAGGTTTGAAGGCCTCCTTGCCATCAATTTGTTTATGTCCCACCACAGATTCTTTGTTAGACTCAAGACTGGAACTGTGGCTATGCCAGTCCAGTACGTTACTTCCAGTCAAAAGAGACATTTTGAAATAAATGTTTCTAAAAATGTATAAAAATTGTATTATTTCTTTAGGATCATTAGTCAGTATACGGTTACTGTAAGTTATTGTTAAAACTGTTGCCTTTTCTTTTTTCTTTTTCAATTGACTTGCAAGAAGTTTGATAGACTTATTACTATGATCGAAGTTCTCCAACCACAATCTCTGTATTTGGAATTGTATTCTTGCCTGTTTTATTAAGTTCTATTTTTAATCTTTTTATTTTATTTAACATGTTTTCTTCTTGGGATGTATCATGCGTTGTTTCTAAGTCTTTTATTTTCTGTTCTAGTTCCACGTCAGCTGCTTTTTCTTTTTTTTCCGATATGATGAATAAGAAATCATTTTCCATACATAACAATTTGTTCTGCCTCACAGAGGACAGCAGAAGAATTATTGGGTTGATCATTTATTTAAAAAAAAACTGCCCACTCTGTCTCAAAGAACCTGGTGAAATCTTTAAGTAATGATGTCTTATACCTCTAAGCTTTTACAGGTGGTGTTAATGTTTTTTCCATTACCATCATAGTTACTGGAGCATGCTCGCTTAAGGAAATTTTAAGAATTTGTGCCTCACATAACTCCTTCATAACAGAGTTGGTGATTAGAAAGAGTAAGAGTGGTGGAGAGGTGAGACAAAAGTAAGTTCCTTATCTGATGGGTGACGTGAGTGCCAGGCATCAAACAGGCCAAAATCTTCCATATACTCTTGTACAGTATTAACCGACTGCAAGTTACGACGTGCAGGTGATCAGCTGAGCCTGTCTAACTTTGTGTTCAGAGTGAGGTTAAAGTCTCCTCCCACCACAAGTGCTGTTTCAGTCTGAGTTGAAAGGGCAGAAAAGAGACCATGATAAAAGTTGGTCATCCACATTTGGACTGTATACTTTAGCAATACATTAGTCTTTGTTGTTATATTTATGTTAATAATTACATATCTACCTTCTGGATCAAGTGTGTTGTCTTTGCATGTACACTGTACCTTTCTATAAATTAAAGTTGCTACTCCTCTCTGCTTGGAATTATAGTAAGCTTAATAAATATTGTGGCAATGGTGGCTCAGGTGGTAGGAGTTCGTCCTTGCTAGTTAAAACCTCCGCTCCGTCCGTCTAAGTCGTTGTGTCCTTGAGCAAGACACTTTACCCGCCTTGCCTGCTGATGGTGATCAGAGGGGCCCGGTGGCACCAATTGTATTGCAGCCCTGCTTCTATCAGTCTGCCCCAGGATAACTGTGGCTACAATGTACCTACAGTTATCTTCAGCGAAGCCACGGCGTTATCTCCCAATGTTGGAACAGCTGTCCATTTACATAAAGCCTTTCAGCTGTAACTACAGCGCAAGCTCCCTCAGCGATACACTTCTTTCATACGGGAAACAGAGCATGTCAGCGGTCCAGGATGTTGTTTGGAAACTGATCATTCTTAATGTAGTTTGTACCACGCAGTTCCCTACCACAGTTTTTGACTTGTTCTTTCTGTTTGAAGTGTTCAAACTTTGCAACAATGTGTCTTGGCTGGCGATTCTGGTCTTTTGGTCAATACAATATCTGTGAAGCTTTTATCTGGTGAGGTGGAGGTACTGGTGGAGCAATCAGACCGCATACGCTTTGATGTATGAGTAGCCGCGTGCTTCTGAGGTTTCCGCATTAAGCCTCTATAAAAATAGCTCCGCAGGCTGTCAATAGTTTCCTCATCCAGGTTTTCGATGATGAGGAAAAGAGTACAATGGTTAATAATTCAGATAGCACTAGATATCTACAGGGGTTGGACAATGAAACTGAAACACCTGTCATTTTAGTGTGGGAGGTTACATGGCTAAATTGGACCAGCCTGTTAGCCAGTCTTCATTGATTGCACATTGCACCAGTAAGAGCAGAGTTTTAAGGTTCAATTAGCAGGGTAAGAGCACAGTTTTGCTCAAAATATTGAAATGCAGACAACATTATGGGTGACATACCAGAGTTCAAAAGAGGACAAATTGTTGGTGCACGTATTGCTGGCGCATCTGTGACCAAGACAGCAAGTCTTTGTGATGTATCAAGAGCCACGATATCCAGGGTAATGTCAGCATACCACCAAGAAGGACGAACCACATCCAACAGGATTAACTGTGGACGCAAGAGGAAGCTGTCTGAAAGGGATGTTCGGGTGCTAACCCGGATTGTATCCAAAAAACATAAAACCACGGCTGCCCAAATCACGGCAGAATTAAATGTGCACCTCAACTCTCCTGTTTCCACCAGAACTGTCCGTCAGGAGCTCCACAGGGTCAATATACATGGCCGGGCTGCCATAGCCAAACCTTTGGTCACTCATGCCAATGCCAAACGTTGGTTTCAATGGTGCAAGGAGTGCAAATCTTGGGCTGTGGACAATGTGAAACATGTATTGTTCTCTGATGAGTCCACCTTTACTGTTTTCCCCACATCCGGGAGAGTTACGGTGTGGAGAAGCCCCAAGCGTACCACCCAGACTGTTGCATGCCCAGAGTGAAGCATGGGGGTGGATCAGTGAATGTTTGGGCTGTCATATCATGGCATTCCCTTGGCCCAATACTTGTGCTAGATGGGCGCGTCACTGCCAAGGACTACCGAACCATTCTTGAGGACCATGTGCATCCAATGGTTCAAACATTGTATCCTGAAGGCGGTGCTGTGTATCAGGATGACAATGCATCAATACACACAGCAAGACTGGTGAAAGATTGGTTTGATGAACATGAAAGTAAAGTTGAACATCTCCCATGGCCTGCACAGTCACCAGATCTAAATATTATTGAGCCACTTTGGGGTGTTTTGGAGGAGCGAGTCAGGAAACGTTTTCCTCCACCAGTATAACGTAGTGACCTGGCCACTACCCTGCAAGAAGAATGGCTTAAAATCCCTCTGACCACTGTGCAGGACTTGTATATGTCATTCCCAAGACGAATTGATGCTGTATTGGCCGCAAAAGGAGGCCCTACACCATACTAATAATTTATTATGGTCTAAAACCAGGTGTTTCAGTTTAATTGTCCAACCCCTGTACCTGGTTTAATAGGCTTGTTTTTTAACTTATCAGTGCACCGCCATATTGTATACTTACAAGCCAATCTCGTGAGAAGTCACCACATCCCCTCACTTCTCCCATCAACTCTGCTGTCTAGAATCTTGGGCCCAACTGGGCCCCTCTTGTACGTCCACACCCACCGAGGGCCGACTGAGGCCTAGGACCCCCAAATGATCCCCAAAGATAAAATGAGGAAGCCCCCACAGACCAGTACAGTTATTCAGACCAAACCAGTTTGGAGTTATTCTCTTGGTTTTCCTTACAAGCAGACATTCTCAACATAGAAACAAGGGTATGAAGTCTTTACCATGATATAAGTCTTCTATCTGATTTACTGTTCCATGTTAAAAGGTTAAGAGCCCTTTTATTTTGCAGGATGTCTGGGTTGTTCCAAATGGGTCTTTATCTGCATGGCAGAATTGAAGACCGATTCATTTTGAGATATTCCCACCAGCCTGTCAGAGATGTACTGATATTGATGCTTGTAAAACAGCTGTGCTGCTTGGTTAAATGGCTGATAAATGGAATATCTGAGATACAGATTTTCTTACATGATACTAATGATATACAGTGATATCACAATTAAACATTTTCCTGAAATTGTTCAGCCCTAGTTGTCATGCAACATTCATTTGATCATTTGAATCTCCTGGAGCCATTTTCAGAAATAAACTCTTAGTAAGTGCAGAGACCCTAAATGTTTGTGTAAACGTGTATGAAGATACACTATATTGCCAAAGGTATTTGTTTGTCTACTTTTACATGTACATGAAATTTGATGGCATCCTATTCTTGATCTACTCCACTTTGTTGATGGACCCACCTTTGCTATAAATCTTCCACAAGGTTTAGGAGCGTGTTCCTAGTTAAATGAGAAAGGCAGAAATCACCCTTTGATCTAATTAATCTCAAAGGTTTTCAGGTCAGGACTCTGTAAAGCCCATTCAAGTTTCTCCACCCAATAAGTGACCCAATACTTTTGGCAAAATAGTGTAAATTGTTCAGCAGATGAATCTTTTTTAATGTTTCTGAACATCATATAATTTAGATGTCTCTTTAAAGTGTTAGTAACAACACTGACATGGATTGCTTATGTCCCACTTAAAGCTCAGTTGCTACTTAAAACAATAAAAAAATTATTCCTCTTTAGATTTGGTGATCTATTTTCTTCCTTCTTTAGCAAAGTTTTGTCTTATTAAATTGCTCATTCTCTTGCTGTCACCTCTGTGGAGTTTGTCCCCATTGCAAGAAAAGAAATGGGTAAAAAACCTTGCCTCCCTGAGCTGTCCTACAATCAGTGAAACTTTGCTGTCTGTGCATGAAAGCTAATAAGACCACATACAACAAACTAACAAGCCGGGAGACAGAAACAGTATGCTGCTGCCCTGTTTTGGCATTATGGAGGCTGAACAAGATGACAGGCTGCATTCTGATAGGAGCAATATATCTACATATGGCCACTTTTATTCGTCTTGCTGTATAGTAGCACCCCAACTGTGCATGCTTTTCTGCTCCAGTTCATGAAGATACTGAATATACTTCTCTCACCATTGTTTCCTGGTTGCCCAATATCTGACACAGACCTTATATATCAAGGTAACATTAAAACTGGCATGGCTTTATTTGTAACACTGACGATTGTATTCCTGAGTTTGCATGTATCTCCAGTAGATTCAGGAAATGACTGATATGCAGATACCTTACCAGTAGCTAGCAACAGCTGGACAGTATAAAGGTACTAATCATAGCAGTAGATGAACAGACATACAATAAAAGGGCAAAAGACGCCAAGGTCTACCTCAACAGACAGGGCACAAGATGGAGGCTGGGCAGAGATGCCTCTGACACAGTATAAAACAGGATAATAAGATATAAAATGCAAACAGACAAAGAATGGCTTCTACTGCAAAAATGACAAGAAGCCATTCACACCTCAAACCATCTTGTCCACATCCCATTCAGGAACAAATTCCTCCCATAAAGTAACCAACCCCCTACCTTCAGATCCTCTGCCTGCACTAAATATCTCTGAGGAAGATGTAAATAGGCTCTTTCAGCGCATGAAAACAAAGAAAGCTGGAGGACCTGATAACGTATCCCCATCATGCCTGAAAGCCTGAGCACATCAACTCGCTCCGATCTTCACCCGGATCTTCAACAAGTCACTGGAGAAGTGTGAGGTCCCCTCCTGCTTCAAACGATCCACCATCATCCCAGTGCCCAAGAAACCCACCATCCTAGGATTAAATGACTACAGGCCTGTAGCCCTGACGTCAGTGGTCATGAAATCCTTGAGCGGCTGGTGTTGAAGCACCTGAAAGACATCACAGGCCCTCTACTGGATGGCCTGCAGTTTGCTTACCGAGCAAACAGGTCGGCAGATGATGCTGTTAACTTAGGTCTACACTTCATCCTGCAATACCTCGACCGCCCAGGGACCTACGCCAGGATCCTGTTTGTAGACTTCAGCTCGGCCTTCAACACCATCATACCAGACATCCTCCACCAGAAGCTCACTCAGCTCAACGTCCCAGCCTCCACCTGTCAGTGGATCAACAGCTTCCTGACGAACCGACAGCAGCAGGTGAGACTGGGGAGCATCTTCTCCCGAACCAGATTAATAAGTACTGGTGCCCCCCAGGGGTGTGTTCTATCCCCACTCCTCTTCTCCCTGTACACAAATGACTGCACCTCATCGGACTCGTCCGTGAAACTCCTTAAGTTTTGCAGATGACACCAGTGTCATTGACTGATCCAGGACGGTGATGAGTCTGCATACAGACAGGAGGTGGATCGCCTGATACACTGGTGTAGTCAGAACTGCCTGAAACTAAACCCACTCAAGACTGTGGAGATGGTGGTGGACTTTCGGAAAACACCACCCCCATACACCCCCCTCACCATCCTCAACAACACCGTGTCGGCTGTGGACCACTTCAGGTTCCTAGGAACCACCATCTCTGAAGACCTGAGATGGTCTTCACACATAGACACTGTTCGAAAGAAGGCCCAGCAGAGACTGTATTTCCTGAGACAACCTTCCACAGGAGCTGCTGGTCATCTTCTACACTGCCATCCTTCAGTCTGTCCTGTCTTCATCCATCTCAGTGTGGTTTGGTTCATCCACAAAACAGGACAGGTCCAGACTGCAACGAATAATCAGGACTGCAGAGAGAATCATCAGGGCTGATCTTCCCTCCATCCAGGACTTATACAGGTCTAGGGTCAGGAAAAGAGCTGTTAAAATCTCTGCAGACCCCACACACCTTGCACATAAACTGTTTAGAGTTCTGCCTTCAGGCCGACGCTACAGAGCGCTGTTAACTAAAACCAGCCGCCACAGAGACAGTTTCTTCCCCCAGGCTGTTTCTCTGTTGAAAATTCAATATACAAAAGTACAAAACAACAGCATAGAGATGTTGCAAATGCACCTTTTTATTTATTTATATATGTGTATATTTGTACATTGTAAATATGTATATTCTGTAATACAAAAACAAAAACCAAAGAGCAAAGTGTACCGGAGTCAAGTTCCTTGTTTGTATGTACAAACTTGGCAAAAAAGCTGATCCTGATTCTGATTCTGGAAACACAGAACCCTGTAACATCTTTGTTGATTATCAGGGTGGACATCAAAGTGGGAAGCCCCACTAAAGGTTTATTAACACGTGTCAACTTGAGCATTTAGAACAAACATTGCATGCTGGGACAGATTACTGGGCTCTACTTTTATCAAAAGTGTCGATGTTTCTAAATAGAATAGGTTTGCCTGCCATTTCTTAGAGCGTCGGCTGCCAACTACACTTAGCAAGGGTGAAATATTTGATAGAAAATAATTGTGGCATGTTTTTTGACACATGTCTGATACGTCTGATGGGCATTGCCTTTAAGGTTGTTCAAAAATGACTGGTCTAAGAACCTGTGAGTTTCCAGATCAAGACTGACAAAGAAACAACTGCCAAGCAACGGCTGCATGGCTCAAACAAAGTGGGGAAAAAACTTATAAAATACAAAGGGCTCCGACAGGAAATGGCACAACATGCTATGGAGAAGTTGTGGAAGATCAAGGTTTCAGTTGTGCCAGTGGTCACGGGAACTCTCATGGTTGAGTTCTCCCAAATTGGATAAGTTGTATCCAGCAGATTCCATGAACAACCTCCAAGATCTCTGTCCAGAAAAAGCAGTTCCAGAATCTGTGAAGATATTTGTATAATAGAATAAAAATATCTTAAGCGTGTATGTTATAGAACTGGAAAGGCAATTTTGGCCTATTGCACAAAAAGTGAAAAACACATACATGTTCACACTGTTTCTATGTAAGTCACCAGAGAGTATCACATATGTGTAAGGAAGTGTTCATTAGTGTGAAACTAGCACCTCCTCACCTGTTGTTCAGGTTTTTTTCTATGTGCCCTTTTCTACATTGTTCAATTCAATTTAATTTCAATTTAGTTTTATTGATATAGTGCCAATTCACAACACATGTTGTCTCAAGGCACTTCACAAAAGTCAGCTACATACATTCCAATTAGTCCTAACAATTGAACAGTGCAGTCAGAGTTAGTTATTTATTCAAATTGGATAAAAAAATTTTCTGTCTGAGGAAACCCAGCAGATTGCATCCAGTGACTTGCAGCATTCCCTCCTCCCGGATGAGCATGTACAGACAGTGGACAGTCACTGGCGTTGACTTTGCAGCAATCTCTCATACTGAGCATGCATGTAGCGACAGTGGAGAGGAAAAACTCTCTTTTAACAGGAAGAAACCTCCAGCAGAACCAGGCTCAGTGTGAGCCACGACCGACTGGGGGTTAGAGAGATTGTTCATGATGACACTTAAATCGAACAGTCCAGATGTAATTCTGAAATCATGGAATGAAAAAAAGCTTCCTTCTGTTGCTCAGGTCATTTTATAGATTAAGCCACAAAGTGTTTTGTATTTCTTTAGAGCCCCTGCACTGAAGATTGTTCTGAGAGGTACAAATCGATGGTAATGAAAAAAACACTAAGCGTGTTTTCTGTGCTAGACTAATAATACATGTGCATTGAATTTGGAAAACAAGTGATGGTAGACCAAAGTTCGTCCCAGCTGACATTGCGGATGAGGCTAGGTAAACCGAGGATAACAAGGTTGGGAATACATGGCTTGGACTTGTTTGTCCAGTACATCCCAGAAATGCCCATTTGGACTGAGATCCGGGGAATTTCTGAGGACAAGTCAACTCTTTAAACTTATGCTTCCGAAACCATTACTGAACCATTTGTGCTTTGTGGCAGGGACATTATCATGCTGAAAGAGACCACAGCTACTAAGGAAATACTATTTACACACTGTAAAAAAGAAAACTTTAGGGCATTTTAAAGTTTTGGACTTCAACTTAACCACTGAAGCTTTGCATTTGAGTTTGCCCAACTTTGATTTCTACGTTTTTGTTACTCAACCAAAAGTTGTACAGACTTAAAATTGTATGACAATCTAAACCTCAAATGTCTTTAATCGTCCCATAGTGGAGAAAATTGTCCTCTGTGTTTTAAACCATCCATATTCTTTCAGGGTGCATTCTGTAGTTAAGGGTCTTGCTCAGGGACCCAGTGTGATAGTCTGAGTTTCAAGTACAGAAAGTACAAAAAAATATTTTTTTGCGTCTTTTCTTTAGCAGTATTTTTATTGTTAAAACTGAACATTACACTCAGCCTCTAACTTAAAAGCCAACTCCAAAGGTTGGTTTTCCTGCATTTCACCACAAAAGTATGAATGTTAGCAGAACTCTCACCCCTAGCAATGACCTCCAACTTGGAGATATAAGTACTGACAACTCACTAAATAATGTTAAAGATTAAAACTACTTAGTTTTACTGGACTGACTTAAGATATTGTCCCTAATATGTCACACTTAGTTTTTCAGGTTTTTACAACTGAAAACAGTTTTTCATCCCAAAAGAAGGAAGTTGTTTTTTTACAGTGCATGAATAAGGTGAACATGGTCACAACAAATCCTAAGTAGGCGGTGTATGTCAAAGTCACATCCACATGGATGGCTGGAGCTAAAGTTTCCAAGCAGAACACAAAATACCTCCGTCACCTTGGCCTCTTCCTGTAAGGCATTCTAGTGCCATGTGTATCCTTTGTAGGAGATGAACATGTCCTTGGCCATTCACATAATGTAGAAGAAAATTATATACATTGGATCATTAGCTCCCATTGCTGGTACTTTCAGAGGTGGACAAGGGTCAGCATGGGCCCCCTGACAGGTCAGAAGCTATCAAGCCCCACATGCAACAAACTGCCATGCACTGTGTATTCTGACACCTTTCTGTTAGAACCAGCATTACTTTTTTCAGTACTTTGAGTCACAGAGGCTCTTCTTTTGGATTGGATCTTGGATACGGGCCAGTTGCTAATTCAACACTGTTCATCTAAGTCATCTAAAGAAGCTTTGGAGATGCTACGACCAGGACATCCAGCCATCATAATTTGGCTTCAAGCTTGTTCAAATCCTTAGTTTGCAAATTACTCCTGCTTCTAGCACATCAACCTAGAGGACAAAATGTTAACCTGCTGCCTAATATAATCGACCCACTAACAGCTGCCATGATGAAGAAATAATTAGCATTATTCACATCAACAGTAATTTCAATCTGAAAAGATTCAAAAAGAGAGGGTTGGCAAATAGAAAAGTTTTAATGATGTGAAATTACATAATTATATCTTTGGCGCTTGGACCTGGGAGGAAGACATGAATGTTGAGAATGATATGAGCTAGGGTGAACATTGTAAAGCTTATATTTAGAGATGTCTTCCCCCTGATCCAACACTGGTGGTGGATTGGCGGCCAGAGAGCGAGGAAACCAGGAGTAGATGGGAAGGAAGATGGTGGAGGTGGGGTGGAGGAGGGATGAGCTCAGCTGACAAGCGAGGAGGAACACAGCCGAAGGTCCTTTAAAAACAAGGCGTCGGAAGGCGCCTTGAAGGCGGAAGGCGGATGATGAATCAGGTGGACAGGATGCTGATTGGAAGGCCGGGAGACGCACAGGGAAGTCATTGGACGATGAGACGGCGAGGGTGAGTCTTTCATTCTGAATTTTCGTTAAACTCCATTTCAAGCTGAAAAGGCTCACAAAGAGAGGGTTGGCAATTAGAAAAGTTTTAATGATGTGAAATTAGATAATTATATCTTTGGTGCTCGGACCTGGGAGGAAGACATGAATGTTGAGAATGATATGAGCTAGGATGAACATTGTAAAGCTTATATTTAGAGATGTCTTCCCCCCAAAATAAGGTCGAGGACATGACGAGGCCTAATTGAGTACTAAGGAGAGTGGAATGAAATAGGAAAATGAAAGAAGCGAAAGCCGCAGGAAAGATTAAATCAGAAAAGAGAAGTTGTAAATATGGTTTGAAATAAGATAATTGAGAAGCAAAGGAGATGATAGATATGCCGAAAGGGCAATACGAAGTGATAGATTTGCAGTTTAGGTGATGCAACACTTATGAAGAGAAAGTTTAGAGAGCAGAGTAAGGTGATAGATATGCCGCTTGCGCTAATGCGTGATTATTTCAAACTTGAGCAGAGCAAGATGATAGATATGCCGCTTGGGGCAATGCGTGATTATTTCAAACCTTTGAGAACAGAGCAAGATGATGGATATGCCGATTGGCAATGCGTGATTATTTCAAACTGGAGCAGAGCAAGATGATGTGATATGCCAAGTGTTGGCAATGCAAGGCGATGCAACGCTTGATGAGGCTTAGAGAGCAGAGTAAGGCGATAGTCATGCGCTTGGCAAATGCATGGTGATAGATGCTTGAATAGCAGAGCAAGGTGATAGATATTGCCGTGTTGGCCAAATGAGATTAGAGGTAGAGATGAAGATAAATTACGGGACATCTATGGAGTGCTGAAATGCATAAAGGAATGCAGGATGAAGTTCAGAATAAGGGTTTAAAATAAAGATCTATGAGTCGGGGTTTTAGTAAATTAATGAACGTCAAGGTAATGCAGAAATTAAGAAAAAGTAATTGCAAGAAAGCATGAGAAGACAAGGAATTAAATCAGCCTCAAGATTAAGGATGGCGAAACAAATAGAAGTACTTTTCGAAGAACATCAATAGGTGAGCTAGAGTGAGGGAGAAAATTAGACAAGACTGGCAGGTGCTGAGTGGAAGAGTCCTGCAAAGCAGTAACATGGGGGGGACGATTGTAACAAAGTCAAATGATGGATAATTGTGTGCCAACCACCACCAGGGAATTGTGGGGAGCTCCCCACCTGGAGAAAGCTTGATAAAACATTGCATACAGATAGAAGCGGAGTTGCGGAATCCGGGCGAACATGTAGAAGAGTAATATGTGCTAGAAGACACTGAACGATCCCATTGCGAAGACCGGCTGAGGGAGAGACCTTGGATCGCTGCAATAGTGGCTGCTCCTATTCTGAAGGAATGGGCATGAAACTGGATGGAGGGGTAATGCATTGATATCGGCTGAACGGGGGCCTATAATATTTGAGGAACCAGGATGCGGACATGGGGCTCCTAGCGTGAGAAATGGGGCATGCGAATAAAAAATGGATTTTGAATGTAGAAAAAGGTTAAACCTGATAAATATAATAGAATGCGGGTTGTGATATACAGAAAGGGATGAAGAGATGATTCAATCACCCTTAGGACATTAAAAGGAGGAATTGAAGAGACTGATGGGGAGTAAACAGAAGACCTAGTACACTAAAGTAGAATAACCTGGAACAGATGGGCAGGAGATGAAGTGTTATGAGTTATGACTTGCCAGGAATGCCCCGAGGTAAGCGAGGCATTATGCCTTAAAAGTGCACAGCGAGCGGCTTTGACTAATGGGATTGACCACTGTGCTGCATTATCCGACAAAGAAAAGCGGTGCCGTGTGATGCGCTTTCCTTCCAGAAATGCCCCAAATGCCGCAGGCTATAGTGTGATGAGATGATCTTCAGTATCTCCGCTAAAAGCTGGGGATTCAGATTGGGGAAGAAAGGAAGCCTTACATCGGAAATGAATTTGCCCTGAGAAAACCCCAAAACCACGGACGGAGCTACGGCCGTGTAAATGACATACTAATTTTGTGACTGTTCATAAATTGCTTCGCGCATAATGCTGCGTCGAGGTACAAAGATTTCTGTCGCTCAAGTACAATTTTCCTTTTTGTTGAGAGTCACAATGGAGAAGCAGACACAAGCTCTTCCTTTTACAACTCTGTGTTTGTAAAAGGAAAACAAACAGAAGCGAAGGAGTGCAGGAAGGTCATGTGCTGAGCTTATTTGACATTCGTGAATTACCGAATTTTACATTAATTACTTTAATTTCAGGTAGAAGCGGATGCCAATAATTCTTAGTCACTTTGTTTGATGGCCTCCAAGCTTAACTTTCGCCATACACTGATCGTATAGTTAGTATTGGCTTCAATATCATACACCGAATGGTCAGTCACACGGACAATAGCTAAAAATATGTATTTCTATATTCATTTCCATGGCACTGGTGGAATAATAGGGTAGGGTGAGTCTATGCGCGTTTTACACAATATGATACTACTATAGTAGCTGTTACGGAAAGTTGCGGGCTTGTCCATATTCATTTAAGATGAAATAGAGCCGTCTTGCTGGTGTACATCAAAAGGTAATGAGTGTAAACAGAAGGATTCACAAAGCAAGCATCCATAGATTGGAGTCTTAACAATTTAAAGGTTATTAACATTCTGCATATCCTTAATCTTATACATATGCGTGAGTTCACATGCCAGGTCGCTTTCAACCTAGAGGATATGGACGCCATCCATGAGAGTACTACCTGTTTTCTAAGTCCGCGCAACTGCTCAATCCAGACTGTAAATACTTTAAAACGCTAGGTCCAAACCGACTTCGCGTCGAACGAGCGCTGGAAGCATGAGGAGGATACACACTACTACCGTGTTACCAGTTGAGACAGCGAGTACTGGAGCTGGGCTTAATCGGCCGGCAATTATCTGTGGACCGTGGACAGCAGTAGTTCGGAAATGAGAAGTGAGAATAGAGCAAAGCGCTCTGTTGGGCCAAGCTAGCCTTCTGGGAAAGCCAGAAGGTGAGGCGGCAACTAAAGAAATTAGTCAGTCGGAAAGGATACAGCAAAGTCTAGAGCCGGTTCTTGATTTGAGCGACGGGTGGATAAAGTCCAGCCTAAGGGACTGACGAGGTCGCCTAGATGATACTACGGATGTTCAGAAAACGAATCATATTCCATATTATAGTTGAAACATAGAACATCACGTATGAGGTATAGGGAAGTGAGTTGAATCTATTCCCATGTCTCCGCGGTTGTGAAACTAGATGCAGCTCCAGATTGACTCAATGCCTAGCAGACCGGCATGAGCGCCTCAGAAAGAGGATCCTAAGAACATGTTACAGGGATGTAATCTTTAATAATTATTTAAACATAGCTGATTTCGAACCATAACGATCCCATAAGTAATACACGCGCTACCTATACAGGGATAAATTGTGTCCTAATTTTTTGTGACATAATGACCTGTGGGCATCTTTTGTTCAAGGGAGTGCCGTGGAGACTGATTGATTAGACATACTGCGCCCCTCTGCACACTTAGAGTATAAATACTGGATCACACAAGGGTCTGTAACTACAAACTTACCTATCAGACAGCACACCGTGCAATGGTGACCTCTGTAATCCTCCTGATCAAACCCTGGAGGCAAGTGCACCCATGTATTGCTTGGTTCGAGCCTGTCCAGATAAACAGAGACACCCGATCAGTTAGACACTTCTTTCGGGGGCTACTTATGTCAACCTTTCACATACAGTGTCAATGATCCCCACGGACATAAGCCTTCAGATGCCGCCTGATCCTCTATATCATTACATCTCTCCTCATTTAACTTAGAATAACAATAGTAGTCAGAAAGTTAGTAACATACAGCTGCTGGTATTCTGTTCGCAGTACGTCTTCCTTTATCTGAGCGCCATTGTGTTTACAAGAACGGTGGGTGTCACACTCGCGGAGTGCGCCACTGACGAGAATTCCCACGTTACGCCGCAGGCGATCGTATTTCTGGCACACCTCGGCAGCAGGGTGCGGTATTTCAACAAGAAAGCCGTTGACCAAGATTGCATATTTAAAGAACGAAGCGCATAAAGTTGCATCATCTGGATGCTGATACATTTACAACCAGCCCTTCCGGGAGATTGTACAACACTTTGAGAGTCCAACCAATCACATGTAGCATTCCTCCGTAGGATTAAGGAGCTGAGCCTGAATTGAGATGGTAAAATACACATGGGATGCTACACAATACACTGGATTATCAGCCCTGCAATGGAAGAGGCGTGGGTAAACACCCTCGCCACGTTCTGGAGGAGCTACATAATAAATAATGAATAGTAGAAAAGAGGTGGATGATGCCATTCTTATCTTGAGAATACACGCTAGGCCATGTCGTAGCACAGGGCCGAACGGCGGATGGGCGACTGGACACCGTAGGATCAGGCACTACCATGCTGATGTGGCAGAGATGGCGGCGAAGTCACAGAGCAGGTGAGTAAGCGATGACGTGGAACGCTGGAGAAAATCCATAAACGAGATGAATGAAGCAAGGGAAATTTGTCAGGATGATCGGTTTTGAGGGATTAAGATGGAAGGAGAAACTGCGGCGGTGAGGCCGGGTACAACGCAGCGGCGGGAGCCGGTGAGGAGGCATGGCTACCTTCGGCGACGCTTAGCAGGAGAAGTGGTATAGGCAATTCTTGATGCCTTTCGCACTTGCCCAGAGCTGAGACAAGGAAGAAATGAGCCAAGTAGCAGAGCGAGCGCTCCTACGAGCGGTAGGGGTGAAGGATTATGAGAGTGTCTGCGTTACGAACAGTGTGAGGAGGCGTTGGAGTCGTAGATGAGCTCACCGACAAGCGAGGAGGAACACAGCCGAAGGTCCTTTAAAAACAAGGCGTCGGAAGGCGATTGGATGATGAATCAGGCGGACAGGATGCTGATTGGAAGGCCGGGAGACGCACAGGGAAGTCATTGGACGGTGAGCCGCTGACGGTGACTCTTTCATTCTGAATTTTCGTTAAACTCCATTTGTTATAATATCTGTTCAGTGTATTCTTATCACTTATTGGATGGCTTTCCATAACAATCTTCTCTCAGCTGTTTCATAAAGCTATCCAATCTACTTGATTTTCTTCTTGTGTTTGTGGTTTTACTCATGGTTTACTTTCTTGACGGTTTCACTGGCACCACTTATTAAATAGAAGTTTGTATTGCTAATGCAAACATTCTGCATGGTGCCGAAAATCTGGGCTTCATAAGGTCGACTTGGGGTAGTTCTGCAGAATTTTTGCAAAGTAGGGATGATGAAATTTACTTTTAACAAACTTTGCTATTGAGCAAACTGGGAAGTGGACATGGAAGCATACACTCACCGGCCACTCCAACTGCTCGTTAACGCAAATTTCTAATCAGCAACTCAATGCATTAAGGCATGTAGACATGGTCAAGACGATCTGCTGCAGTTGAAACCGAGCATCAGAATGGGGAAGAAAGGTGATTTAAGTGACTTTGAACGTAGCATGGTTGTTGGTGCCAGACCAGGTTGTGTCATGGTATATTCAGAAACTGGCTGTATCTACTGGTATTTCACGACGCACTACCCATCTCTAGGGTTTACAGAGAATTGCGTTTGCGAACAAGGAGAAAAAATATCTAATGAGCAGCGCGGCAGTTCTGTGGGCGCAAGTGCCTTTTGTTGATGCCTAAACAGGTCCTAGGAGAATATGGGTCGCTAGGTCATTGATTTTGAGCTGATAGAAAGGCAACAGTAACTCAAATAACCACTCGTTACAACCAAGGCATGCAGAAGAGCATCTCTGATACGAACAACACGCTCGACACCTTGTGGGGTGGGAAGGGCTACACGAAGCAAAGAAGACCACACCGTGTGGCCACTCCTGTCAGCTAAGACAGGAAACGTGAGTGCTAACAATTCGCACAGGCCTCACCAAAATGGACAATAGAAGATTGTAAAAAATGTTGCCTGGTTCTGATGATTCTCGATTTTGCCTGCTGCGACATTCGGATGGTAGGTCAGAATTTCGGTGTCAACAACATGAAAGCATGGATGCCCATCCTGTCCTGGTATCAAAAGTTCAAGGTGGTGGTCGGTGGTGGTGTAAATGGTGTGGGGGAATTTTCTTGGCACACTTTGTGGGCCCCTTAGTAACAATTGAGCATCCTGGGCGTGTCAACGCCTCACAGCCTACCTGAAGTATGTTTGCTGGCACCACGTCCATCTCTTTATGACCACAGTGTACCCATCTTCTGATGGTTACTTCCAGCAAGATAACACGCCATGTCATAAAGCACGAATCATCTCAGACTGATTTTTTGAACATGACAATGAGTTCACTGTACTCAAATGGCCTCCACAGTCACCAGATCTCAATCCAATAGAGCACCTTTGGGATGTGGTGGAACAGGAGATTCGCATCATGGATGTGCAGCCGACAAATCTGCAGCATCTGTGTGATGCTATCATGTCAATTTGGACCAAACTCTCTGAGGAATGTTTCCAGTACCTTGTTGAATCTATGCCATGAAGGATTAAGGCAGTTCTGAAGGCAAAAGGGGGCCAACCCAGTACTAGCAAGGTGTACCTAATAAAGTGGCCGGTGAGTGTAGATAAGCTCTCACACACATATGTCTGGCCAATTTATAATTACCAATTGTATATCTCGCTGGAGGAAACCATTGCACCAGCTATTGCTAAAAAATGTATCATCACCAGCTGATATTTCAGAAGAGATATAGAGCCATATTAAATTCAGTAGGTACTGCATAAAGGTGGCATTTATCGTAGAATACTGTGCTCTTAGTTTTACCCAAACAGATTTTAGTCATGATCACCCTAAATAGATTTCTACAGAGGGCAAGTTCAAAGGCCAAAAATTCATTCTATACTCTGTGAGATAAGTTGTGTATTTCTGCTGTCTGTAGGAACACTGATTGTCTCGAGTGAAGGCTGGTAACTAAATTGGCACATGGGGCTGGTTCCTCACTACCTAAGAATAGACACGCTGATGCTGTGAGGACCTGTGTTCTTTCAAGTATTCAGGTGTCAAAAAGCATTAGGCTACTGAGGTTTTCACTCTATCTTTAGGCCACACAGCAGCTGACTTCTGCACCTTTCTGCTTCTCTCAGAGCCCCTTTTGGTTTTAAAATAGTAGAAACTGTTGTGGCTGGCTCCAGAAGCCAAATTACTGTAAGGCACAATGACTTGTGATGGTTTGCTGAAATGTCTATTGAAAAAGGCCCAGTAGAAACTGTACTTCCTGAGGGTTGTCAGAAAAAATAACATCACACGGAGACTGCTGGGGTCCTTTTATCTGTGCTCTATTGAGAGCATAATGACTTTCTGCATCTCTGTCTGGTACACCAGCTGTACAGTGGCTCAGAGGAAAGTGCTCCAGAGGGTCATTGATGTGGTCCAAAAGGATGTTGGCTGTCCTCTCCCCACACTTGAAAAATTTCACAGATCCCGCTGTCTCCAAAAATCCAATTACATCATAAAGGACTCTTCTCTCCCGAGTCACACTCTGTTTAAACTGCTACCGTCAGGCAGACGCTACACATGGTTTAAAGCAAGGAAAAGCAGATTCAAAACTGTTTCTATCCAACAGCAATAACTAAACTCCACATAACCAGAATGTGAAAGGAGATGCAATAATTAGAATGTGCAATTAGTATAGATGTGTTTGCTTAAGTTTTTATTTTATCTTTTTGACAACTGCTTGTTTTGAAAGTGCGGACATTTTTTCTAAATTTGATCGCACTTGTGACAATGACAATAACAGATATTTTGATTCTGATATTCTTTATTGTCACTAATAGTTTAATTAAAGCAAGATCAATTTTTGGTTATTACTGTAAGTTTTCGCATTTACTGCTGCTATTTATTCACATTTGAAAGTCACACACTAAACACATTTTTTGTGGGGAAGCTGTTATGCAAAAGATTAATTTAATATATTTGGAAGATTCCATATATGATGATCCACTATCACAATTGTGTAAATGTGTGTTTCTGAACTGTTGGTGTCAACTTTGAGCTGGCGCTCCTCTGCAGCTTCAACTGAGCGATGGTGTTTTTACTGTTTCTTTAGGTTAACCTGGGTTCCATTGACCGGCTTTTAAGACAGCCATTCAGTTAAAATTGTCACTGTTGGAAGTTATTTTGGGATAATAAAACAGCCCCATTCTTTGGGCACCGTTTATTATATGGTGCGCTGTTTCTATTTCCCTTCTTCCCCTTCCCCAACTTGTTTCCCACATGCAGTTTCATTCAGTTTCAGGTTCAGACACAAGGCTGTTTGCCTCATGTTTGAACCACAAGGCAAATACGTAGTGAACCAAGTCAACTTCTAGCCACGCTGTATGCTATCTGGCCTGCTAGGTTAGCCTGGCTGTGGGTTGCTTGTTAGCTGGGTGCTTCTGGGGAAAGGAATAATAAATGATTACATATGATAGTTAAATGATATGTTTTTAATAAATGTTCATAATCAAATAATCATAATTGCACAACAACTGCCACATTCTGACTCAAGGTTCCTCTTAGATGAAGCATTAAATAGAGTACTATTGTATTTGCTCTTAGTCAAAGTCATGAATAACTTTGATAAATGATTCAGATTGTCTTTCTCCTATCCTTATGCTTTAAAAGGAAACACAACAGGAAGAACAGAAGAAAATGCACACATAAGGAGTGTGTTGGAGGTGTGATGCTGTGAAGCATGGGAAATGTGTGAATGCTCAGTCTAGCTTTATATGCACTTTAAAGCTCCACATAGAATTGTGCTGTGCATTTAGTAGGTAGTTTCCTTTCTCTATTTTAAATGGTCATCTTCTAAAAGTTTGAAATAAATCAAACATTTTTATTATCAACCCTGGTATAAAGATTCTATGAAGATTCTATCATTTTGTTTTTCAAAATATTTCAGTGTCGCCATATCTCAGTTTGGAAAACACGGAAAACCAAAATGTGCAGTACATTCATCTGTTAAAATGTTTTATATATATCTGACAATATGTTTCTAAAAATTATGTTCAGTGCCTTGCAAATGTATTCCTGTCCCTGTAACTTTTTTCTCATTTGTCACATTATAACCACATACTTAAATGTTTTTATTGATTCTATATCAAGATGCTATATCATAGGCACTAAGTCTTTCCTTGGATATCATGATGCTGTTTGGTGACTAATGTTCTCTAACAAACCTCTGAGATTAAGATACACAGAGGTAGACTGTTAGCTGGGTAGGTCACTTCTGGGTTGGGTGCACTGGATTTTATTTAGGGGTATCAGAATAAAAGGGACTTGAATACAAATTTGTGTAAACCTTTTCAATATTTTAACTTGCAAAACATATTTGCAAACCATGTGCGCTTGTCCTTTCAAACTAGTTCAATTCTGGACTACTTTGTGTCGGTTATTCACATGAAATAGTGATAAAATACAACGGGGTTTGTTGCTGTAACATGACAAAATGTTCAAAAAAAATTAGTGTGAATGGTTTATGAATAATTAATAGCTAATTAATCATCTTTGGAGAATGGTTTAATATCAAATTTTAGATGAATTATAATGAAATTATATGCATAATGTTAGAGAAAAAGACTAAAACCGATTTAAAGAAATAGTATGTATTCATCACAAAAAGAACAACATAAAGCATTTTGTTACCAGCAATACCTGTTTCTTTTGTTGTTGTTGTTTTGTTTTTTTTGTATTTAAGCATCATACTTGCAGATGATTAGAACAAGGATCTGACAATCACCACCGTGACAAAAATTTTAAATAGCCGGGTCAGCACATCATGAAAAAAGGAATTAATCTGCAGACAAACAGATGCAGTAAATATTTGTTGGTTTTACATAAGAGGCTTTTCTGAGGCATTCTTGTTATGGGAGGGCAAGTCATGCCTCAGAAGATGTTTAGAGCTCATGAATGAGGATTATTGCTTCTTTGTGTGTGTGTGTGTGCGTGTGTGTGTGTGTGTGTGTGTGTGTCCACCCAGAGTTGTAGTGCATTTAATATGAGGAAGGTCTCAGATTTTCACATATATTTTAAGCAAATAATTGCTGGTGAATAATCTATGTCAGAGAGAGATTTGAAGAGAACCTATATAAAAATAAGCATTTGACACTCACACTGCTGCCATGTCTCTCACCCAAACCTGTGTGATGTTATTTTGGTAGGTGTTCTGTTGAATAAACTTTTGAAAATTTTGTTTTATACTCTATCTTTAAAATAGAATGTCAACACAGGGCAGAAATGATCCCTTTCATTAAATGCCTGTGGAAAATCATCTATTATCCCCTTTGTTTTTTTGTCTCAACCTCAACGTCCTCCCCACGGCAAATCCCCTTCTGAAAAAAAGGCAAAAAATGAGAAATCATTTGTTCCAGAAATGAAAAAAGGTACTTAATCAACAGAGCACAATCATTTTCCAATTGAGCAGATGACAGCACTGAGGAGAATGCTGAAAAAGCTGATCTGACATTACGATCAGTGGACACTGTTAATACTACTTTAGTCAGAAGTTTACATTCCCTCATTATCTGCATTACTCGACATACACGTACACCCCAACTATTGCTTGGTGAACTCTCACATAGTAGGTTGCAGGTAGACTAATGACCTTTACAATCATCAAGGTTTTAGGATAATTCTGGGTGATTTTCTGCCACGAACCAGTTTTTTACAAATACCCCATACATTTTCAAAAGGTTAAAGGTCAGAAAAGTTTCTCCATTTCAAAAAAAAATTGAATGTTTTGCATCATTGTCCTGTTTAAACACCGTTATAACTTGGAAACACTGTTTCCAAGTTATAACTGCTTGACCCAAACTGTCACCCTTAGACTAAAATACATTTTCAGAATGTTCAAGAACATTGCAGGAACCAACAAGGTTCAAGCCTATAGAAAACTAAAAGTTCATAGAACGAATGTCACTGTCCACAGTGAAATGGGCTTTATATCACCATGGGTGAGAGGTTCTGAACAAGAAAACACAACGCTGTTAGAAATCAACACCTTCAGGTATGAATGAAATTTGTAGATGCTCACATGGACAAGCCAAATTACATCTGGAGAATAGTTTTTTGGTCAGAGGTGACAAAGAATCACCTGATTTGCCACAGTATTGAATGTAGAAAATGTGTGTTTGAAAGGGCGGAGCTTTGAAAAGCCAACAAACACTAAGAACGTTGTGCCAACTAGCAGCGGTAGCATCATGCTGAAAATTGGGTTCACTTTCAGCTATATTGATGCATTGCACAAAATGGGTGGAGTTAGGTAGCTGGATGACTTCGACCAGATTCTTTAATTTCATTTTAAATCAACAGTTGGGTTGTTGAAACTTGGACCAAACTGGGTGCTCGAACTGGACAATGATCTAAAACACACATTCAAACCAGGCTAACCTTAAGCTTCTGAAATAGCCCTGACCTCATCCCCATTGAATTGGGTGCAGTAGGTTTTAAAGCTGGTTCTGTGCCAGGAAACCAACTAATTTAAATTAGCTCTGCCATCCCTGATAAGAGGAGTGGTCAAATGCAGAGCTGGAATTAAATCAGAAGCTTGTTGTTGGCTACAAAAAGCATGAGGTTCTTATGTGTACAACTTACTTAGGACCATCCTTGGCAGCTGTATGTTCATACCATGACCCAGGTTCAACAGCTTTATTAGAAGACATCTAGCAGCAAAGTGTTTTATGAAATTTAATTATCTTTTTCAAGCATATTTAACCATTTTTACTGTGTGTTCTTCATTCACCATGTTTCATGTGAGATATGCAGCTCTTCTACTCTTAGTCACAAACAAATAAAACTTTTGGGGGCAATATTAGGATTTGTTGTCTTTTCTAAGAAAATAAGCTGAAAGGGTATCAAACTAAACATTTTACTTGATTTTAAATCAGGAAAGGTTTTATTGTTCACAAGATTAGTGTAGGGAGTTATCAAGTCAATATTTTCAAGTTTTAATAAAAGAAGAAGGTTAGAGAGTTTGAGAAAAAAACTAAAATTATGCTAGAAGAATTGCCCAATTAGTAGGATCACCCAATAACTTTGACAAGGAAGGGTTGAACACAAAACACAGCAAGCATGGGGCAAGGTTAAAGTATTTTTCCTTTTGTGAATAAATACTGAAAATTTGAGCCTGATTGCTGTAGGGTTTTTATGCTGCTAACCAAAGACTTATTCACATGAGTAGGTCAAATTAGAGAGCTTTTATGGTGAAAGACAGAGCTTGGAGCCTGGAATGACGATTCATCTCATTTGACAGTGTTATAGGTCAGAAAACAATGAGTTTTGTTCCAATCATTGGGAGTCATTTTTGTTTTCATTATTTGTTTGTGTTTTCATTTATTCCTTGCTGTTTATGATGTTCTAGATTTATTCAGTTGTTATTTTTGCTACTAAGGTTTTGCAGTATCAGTTATCTCCTTTTTGTTTAGTTTCTTAGTTTATTCTTGTTTCTGTTCTTTGTGCATTTGGACTTATTTCTCTTGGTTCAGTGTTGGTCTTTTCCCCTTGGTTAGAAGTTTCTTGTGTCTTATTTCTGCTCCCTCTGTGTTAATTAGTTTCCTTCATTCAGTTTCCCTGCTTTCATTCTGCCACAGCTGTTCAGCATCTCCACTGATTAGCTCTTTAGGTTCCTTTGTCATTTCCCACCCCTGCCTCAGTATATCGTTGTTTATTGCTAGATTCTTCCTTTAATTCAATTCTCTGTCCATTTGACTGCCTGTGCTTTGTTTTTTTTAATCTTGAGAGTACTCAGAGAGTGTCTACACAGTGTCTCTCTGCACTTGGGTCCTTCTCAATATACAATCATGACAGGGTTTGCATTTTACTTTGGTTCTTTGTACTGGTAGCAATAAAAGTCTGTAACCATATTTTTATCTCTATATTATCCATCAAAACACAAACATATTTAATCCATAAATTTAGTGAATGTCAGATCTAACTTGGAATGGTTTAAATGTATTTTTATTTTAGTACTTCCTTTGATATCTCAGATATTCCATGATTGAAGTTAAGTCACCTTGCTGGGTTTCCCTGTAAATGTTGAACCACAGGATGAACAAACCATAATATACTCTGCATGTTTTTAGACAGGACAATGGCAGCACTGAAGTAATGTTTGCTCTGTTGTTATTCGCTGGATTATTTTTAAACTCTTTAAGGTTTTTATGTTTCAATGAACACATCCTGCCTCTTTAAAAACAAGATTACTTGCTTATTCATCCCAACAAAATCCGCTCAACTGCACTATAGGAGAGTTTGTGCGCTTGTTTCCTTTACAGTGTAAAGAAATGACCATAAGAAAGCAAGGTAGATAACAAGCTGCTCACACGTGTTCAGATGGCAGAATACCTACTAATGAGATCTCAGTTATAAATTGTAGAAAATGTTTGTTTTTTCACTCACAAGACAATTGTGCACGCACAGTGTCATGATGAAGATAAAAAAACAATTAAACAATATTAGGTTAATTTAAAGCTGATGACTTAAGAAGCTCAGTTTAAATGCCAGCCAGTGTTAATGTGATCAGCTAATAGAGAGCAGGAGTGCTGGTCAGGGGTACAGCAGCACCGAGATATGTAACAAGAGGAGTAGATGAAAATGACACTGCTGGCATTGACATTAACACTAATCAGTACCTTCATAGATATTAAAATTATTTTGCATTCATTAACATTTGACTACCATTTATTTTTGACAACCTTAAACAAACAGACTGTTAAACACTCCTAAGCAAAATCTTAAAACCAGGGAAGTTACAAGTGTTTGAATTTTGTGCAGGTGGATTTTAACCACGTTGCAAATGGAACTTCAAAATTAAAAAAGAACAAACATTAGCAAGGCACACAAAATTACAGTTTGCAAATATTTGAAAACTTTTTAAAATCCCAAACAAAGTTGTTTTTCTACTAGTTGTTTTTTTACTAATGATGATACATTTTGATTGAGGAGCTGCCTGCTTAGCAGTTGGCAAAGTCATTGCAGGTCCTGGTAGAGCGGAGTTCAGATGTTACAGACACAGGAGAGTTTGTTAGCCTGTCAATTGTGGCAAATAAGCATGAGCATAATTGATGTCTTTGTTGATGAAAAGAAAAAGTATTCCCTTGTAGTTTTCAGTTAAGTTATATCTACAAAATCTCTCTTTATAGAGTCACAGTGAACCTGGAATACAGTCTCTGGCCATCTCCATTCAGCTTTTCAACACTGCCTTTTCTCATTTCTACCTGGTGTTGCATTTATCCAGTGAGATTTCTTCTTACCAGAGACAGCCTTTACCTTAATGGGAGTAATGAAATCAGTGATGTCTGACATTTTAGAATAGAAGTTATCCACCAGCTCATTTACTGAGTTACAGGACAAAGTGGAGGTGGAGGAGTAGACTTGGTTAAAGGTTTAGTTGCACTGTCCTTAAAAAAGCATTTTCTTATAATATCTCTTTGGCTAATTGAGCCAAAGGAAATTACACTTTCAAAGATAACAGAATAGTGGTCAGATACTGTGACATCAGTTACAAAGGAAATGTTTAGACCCTCACTGTAGATGAAGTGCGAAATACAGTCACCGGCCACTTTATTAGGTACAGCTGTCCAATTGCTCGTTAACACAAATTTCTAATCAGCCAATCACATGGCAGCAACTCAATGCATTTAGGCATGTAGACATGGTCAAGACGATCTGCTGCAGTTCAAACCGAGCTTCAGAATGGGGAAGAAAGGTGATTTAAGTAACTTTGAACATGGCATGGTTGTTGGTGCCAGACAGGTTGGTCTGAGTATTTCAGAAACTGCTGATCTACTGGGATTTTCACGCACTACCATCTCTAGGGTTTACAGAGGATGGTCCGAAAAAGAGAAAATATCTAATGAGCGGCAGTTCTGTGGGCACAAATGCCTTGTTGATGCCAGAGGTCAGAGGAGAATGGCCAGGCTGGTTCGAGCTGATAGAAAGGCAACAGTAACTCAAATACAGTAACTACTCGTTACAACCAAGGCATGCAGAAGAGCATTTCTGAACGCACAACACATCGAACCTTGAGGCGGATGGGCTACAGCAGCAGAAGACCACACCGTGTGCCACTCCTGTCAGCTAAGAACAGGAAACTGAGGCTACAATTCGCACAGGCACACCAAAATTGGACAATAGAAGATTGGAAGAACGTTGCCTGGTCTGATGAGTCGCGATTTCTGCTGCGACATTCGGATGGTAGGGTCAGAATTTGGCGTCAGCAACATGAAAGCATGGATCCATCCTACCCTGTATCAACGGTTCAGGCTGGTGGTGGTGATGTAATGGTGTGGGGGATATTTTCTCGGCACACATTGGGCCCCTTAGTACCAATTGAGCATTGTGTCAACGCCACAGCCTACCTGAGTATTGTTGCTGACCATGTCCATCCCTTTATGACCACAGTGTACCCATCTTCTGATGGTTACTTCCAGCAGGATAACGCGCCATGTCATAAAGCACGAATCATCTCAGACTGGTTTCTTGAACATGACAATGAGTTCACTGTACTCAAATGGCCTCCACAGTCACCAGATCTCAATCCAATAGAGCACCTTTCTGATATGGTGGAACGGGAGATTCGCATCATGGATGTGCAGCTGACAAATCTGCAGCATCTGTGTGATGCTATCATGTCAATTTGGACCAAACTCTCTGAGGAATGTTTCCAGTACCTTGTTGAATCTATGCCATGAAGGATTAAGGCAGTTCTGAAGGCAAAAGGGTCCAACCCGGTACTAGCAAGGTGTACCTAATAAAGTGGCCGGTGAGTGTATGTCCCCATTTGTGTCTTGGCTATTCAACACGTTGAGTCACACCAAAGTATATCACATAGTTCTTTTGCCCCTTTGTCTTGAGGGTTGTCCACACTGATGTTTAAGTCTCCCACAATGATCTAATCAACACATATTACAGATAGAAGGTTGCTGATATCACTGAAAAAGTTTGAGTTGAATTTGTTAGGCCTGTAAATATTCATTAGCATGGCTCAAGTAGGGCCTTTTACCTGATGCTGGTTCAGTACTGGGCGGTAGATAACGATATGGTTTATGTGGAGGAAATGTGGAATTTGGGTGTGGTGTGAGATGGATTACGGTCCTGACAAGATTTTTCATGTTGTCAGTAATGTCCAAGAGAGGGGAGTGGTGAGTGGGCTCTAGGGGCCCTCTGTTGGGGCTAAGGCGGTGTTCACTTGGTGTCCTGGTGGAGTTGGGGGATATTCCACCTTCTTTTTCTGGGTCCTCCATGGTCCATACTTATCTCAACAGGCTGCAGTTGTCTTTCAGAAAGCCATCTCATCAGTTGTTGTGGACTTTCTTGTCATCTCCTGTACGTTGCAGAGGCTTCTGGTATCTGATTGGCAGAATACAAAATGTTGGAAGTGAAGAGTTGAACTCCAGATTTATTAAGACAAAATCCATGTGCCTTGAAAAGATCCCTGCATTCCTAGAAAATGTTAAAGTTGTTGATAAAGTTAATTGATTTGGAAGCACATGCATCTTTAAGCCATTTTTTGAGCTTCATCAGTCTGCCAGATCTCTCAAGTCCATGGCGAACTGTTTGCGGAGGTCCCCTTAAAAACACCTGATACTGACACCTTGAACTTTGTTCAGCAAATGAATAAAATCCTTTTTTAAAGATTTCTGATTGTTGTTTTCACAACATTAAGGATTACTATGTCTATGATAAAGGTTTTCACTGTTGAATGCCCGTCAATTTTTCTCTGACATCAGACACCATGTTATTGACAAAACTAAGAATTATAGTATTTTTCTTGTTGCAAAAGCGTTTAACCATCATTCATAGGCCTGGTGGCTGGCTCTTTCTGAAGCTGTTTAGGAGGAAATCATTTAGAGCACAATCTGGTTTTATACATCTAACTGGTGTTTGAAAATGAGCTTTCCTTTGGGAAATCAGAGTCTTGTAGAAGTGGAGCAAAGCCTTTTTCTAGTGCAATTCCTGTTTTTTCAGTAGGTTTGCTTCTTTCGTTTGTTTCGACCACAGTCTGCTGCTGTTTTCACCTGCTGTTTTCCCCTTGGTGCTGTGGTTGAAGAGACATTGGTTTTTATTGCCACCCAAGCTGATTCATCCAAGTGCAGAGTTCTTCCTGTTAGCCATCTTCTCAGATCTAAAGGAAGGGATTTATCCTTTGGCTTTGCATCAAGAGAGTCAGTCTTTTCATTGTTTTGAATCATTGGAACAGGTTGTTTCATTTCCATACACAGCATTTACCTCCACATTTACTTTAAGCCTATGAATTTTCATTTCTCTGCCATTTTCTGGAGAAGTTTGTCGTAGCCGTCTGTGGAAAAGGGAGGAATCTTGTACTGATCAGCTTGTGCTGCGATGAAATGTCCAGTGAAGGAACGTCGTCTGCTCCTCCGCTCAAAAGTGATTAAAAGAGAAAAAACTAAAAAAAAAGCTGAAAATCCTTGAGTGTTACTGATTTAAGGTAGTTTGGTAAAACATTTCTGTAGTTTTTGGCTCAGAAATAAGACGTTAAGAGTAAAATACTGCAAGCTTACAGAACAAATGGAGAAAGCATCTGAGAAAGCAGAGAGTCTGAAGCAGAGCCACATGGGTTGAGACACATCAGTTTATTGAAAATCTAGATGAGCCTTTACCTTCCATGTTTTCTGTTTGAACATCCAGTCAGTTTTAAAATATTCACCCACATTCAACCGAGTGTGTACTCAGAGTAGTACACAAAATAGGCCCACCTGTTTATTTTATTCCTTAATATTTATTTTTGTGATAAAATGTAAATGGTATTCATTTATGCGGATGGGTGAGAAGCTGCCTTGAGCTGATTTTTGAAAAGCAGTTAAGACAGTCAGTACAGACACGTCGAATGATGAAAGGGATATTGTTGTTGTCTGTCAAGTCATGCTGAATCTCCTATTGTCCGGATGGAAATTAAGTCTCAGCCAAAGATAATGACAAAGTCCAATCCATTAAAAGGTAGGTCAGGAGATCCAAATATGCATCTGTCTATATTTTCCAATTGTTTCACTTACATATGTATTAACATAGAGATGTTTGGCAACTGATTTGGGTAAAACACTAAAATGTTTACCTGATTACATGTGTTATTTTATGTTTATTTTATCAAAGTAAGAAGTACTTTTATGACTTTTGAGCATGTGAAATAAATAATTTTTAAATTAACTTTTAAACTGGCATCTATTTTTTTTTCAATCTGTAACTGAATAAAAACACCATCTTAGAGAAATTTTGAGAACAATGGTGTGTGCAGTGTCACTTAAATTGTATGTAACATAGAAAAGAATGTGCTGCTAACGGGCCAGCGTCAAGATGTCCTGAACTTATGGGAAAAACCATACTTATGAACACACTTATAAAAAGATGCCCATGCATCATTATGTCATTTGTCCTAATTAAACTTAAAAACTAAAACAACTTATTAACTAATTAACTTATGTGCAACTTCAGCAAGTTGGCTGTTCTGTTTAGATCATTATGCAAACCCTCACCTGTAAGTTATACAATTATGACTTGTTCAAGCTGTAACCTTGTTTACCTTTCATTTTCAAAATCGACTTAACCAAGCCTGCTTTGATCCTAAACCAAGGCAGACAATTTCTCAGTGTATGCTAGAGTTTTTGTGACTTATGCATTGAATATCACAAAAAAGTGACATTAAAGATACATGGCCTTCAAACAAAAGTCTATAACATACATGTAAAAAAAGCACCCACCTTCCTATCCAGGAAATATAGTAAAGCTCTATATTTTCTTCACCAGACAGAATCACATGCTAATGATGAGTTAGCATGTATAATGTATGTATAATACATTGCCATATATATAATGAAATGTATTATACTGGTGTTATACATATGTGTGTCTTTATATCACATATTAATTTTGATTATACATACACCAAGAAAATGAATAATCAGGATGGCACTTTGTGAGAAAGACTTCATTTAGACAATAAAATATCTCGGTGTAATTAAACCTTGTGGCACGAGATCACTAAACTTCTGCCCTACTTGGCTGTGGTGAGAATGTAAAATAAAATGTAAAATAAGTAAAGAATAATGGCAGAACACATTGTGTCAAACAGATTAGCACACATTAACTTGCACACTGGTTAGCACTCTATTTAAAACATACACCACACAATAAGGCTTTTCTTAAGAAATATTAGTTGAGTCACGTTATCAGGCATATTTCACTGATTCAAATATTTTAAAACTGATGTATCTAGATTTCTTTCAAAACCTACATCTAATCATGACTGCTCTACTGATCACTTGCGTCATAAAAGGACATGTCTATGGATCTCTAAAAATTGGTTAATCTTCAGATTGTTACTATGTATTCACCAAGAACAAGGAAAATGTATAATTTGCAATGTTAGGTTAATTGGTCACTCTAAATTGCACTTAGGTGTATGAATGAGTGTGTGCATGGTTGTTTGTGTGTTGCCCTGCGATGGACTGGCGACCTGTCCAGGGTGTACCCCGCCTCTCGCCCATAGACTGCTGGAGATAGGCACCAGCTTCCCCGCGACCCACTATGGAATAAGCGGTAGAAAATGACTGACTGACTGACTGACTGACTGACTGCAATGCATTTCTCCCACCAAAGGCTAATATCCAGTTTTATAAGTCCAATGCATTGTAGGCCCCCAGGATCTTGGTTTTTAATTTAATTTCCCCTTATCAGGCTCTACATATAGTCCTGAAAGAACTGCACTCACTCATCCTTTTATAACGAATTACAGCTCTTACACCACTTTATTTGGGATCAAAATCTAGTTTTATATTAGTGAAATCTTTCTCAAATCAGAGTTGAGGGTTAAAGGAAACTTAGAGCATGCTTCTTACGGAAGCTTTGAGGAGTGATTGACTAAATCACTAAATCACTGCTGCAGTGTTACTAAAGATCAGTGTGGTGGCTGCAGAAGTAAGTTTTAATCCTGTTGTAATTAAAATTTAAATGTTTTATGGATCTGTTAGAAAACTGCTAATAGGCAATAGCCAGTTCTGATGTTACCTGTTGTTGAATTACTGTTTTTTTTTTTACAATATAATTAAAGGCTTAGTCTGCGTAGGAAAAAAAGCAGGATTAATCCATCATGCATAGCTCTCGGAGGTCTGAGCAGTTTATCCACAGTGCATATTAATCACGGGTGTGAAATAAGAAACTATGTCTCAACATTTTGATCTCTTTTCACTTGGATAGGAATATACATTCATGTCACCTGCACAGACTGTGTAGCTAGGACGAGGAAAAAAAGGTAGACAGAGAGTGCCAACAGATAGACTTATGTGGATAAGGCAGAAAACAATTGAACAAGATGAATCACCTTTCACCAGGGAAAATGGTAATAAACAAGTCGGATGACCAACAGCATGATTGTAAGACTTAGCATGTAATGGGAGATATCTGACAAAAAGGCGCAAAAAGGAAAACAATTAGATTCTCATACGGGAGACGTGAAATATAATGTTTTGAGGCAGCCATTATTCGTAAAAATAAAATAATAGAGTAATGAAAGAAAGGACAAAAGAGGTACAGTCTGATAGATTATGTATCTGACACTAGCTTAAACTCTGCATCTCTGAAATTAGTTAGCTGAGGTGGTGTGACCATCTGATTGCAGTGCTTCCTAATTCATTCCTGTCATGGATTTTCTGGACATTTCTTACTGGAAAGAGACCCCAGGACAGACCCATAACATATTGGATGAACTATATTTGCCTCCTGGCCTAGGAACACTATGGTCTCTCATCGAATGAACCGGAGAGTGTTGCTGAGGAGAGAGTGGATTGGGTTTCCCTCCCTGACCTGTTTAGTATTGCCACATTTCAAGCAGCAAGCTAAAGGACTCCATCATGGTCCAGCCTATTGGGGTGACAGCCACAACATGCCAAGTAAAGCATTATTTCTGGTTTAACATAAAATTGTGATCGCAAAAAAGTATTGTGATTTATACATCATGTCTCAAGTGCATTATTACCCATGAACATAAAAAAACTGAAAAATTGAAAAAAAAAATAACTCTGTTGTTAATAAAGACTTTAGATGAATAAACTTTACTATATATAATGTTGATTTATAGATTGAGTACTAATCTTGAAAATTAAAAATTGTAAAGGATTGTGTGAACACAGATGCAAGTACAGAGCCAAGATTTTTCTAATTATGGAATAATTACTTGATTTAATCAGTTTACAGGATTTCCTACTGTGGATAAACTAGAAATTCCATTTTTTAAACCATAGATGTAACATTTACATCATGACAAAATCTTTATTGATGTGTTTATCATGGCTTTAACATGAGCATTTATAACTTACTACTAAACACAGCACATTCTTAGTTTTAAGTAGAACACTGTGGAGTGTAAATAATTTAGATTTGTAACCATTTATGTAGTGATTTGAATGTAAATGCTCATGAAGCATACACCATGTTCTCATGAACCATGTTTTGATAGTTTGAACAAGAAATAGTTTTAAATTCAATTTACCCAGGTTAAAATTAATCAGTTCATGCTCCTAGAACAACACATAAAAATTAGAACTTTTGAGCTTCTGGATGTGCTACTTATTGTTTATTCATTACTTCTTGTCTGAAATGAAGTACAAAAAAATACAGTTCATGATGTCATCGTATCATATGGTTTATGTTTTGCAACTATGCCTTCACCAGCTTATTTAGAGCTTTTTATCTCTCTCCTTTTAGTTTTGTTCACATAAACTTTGTTATTATGGCGAAATTCCCAAACAAGTCGCAAATTCACAATTACCAAAACAGCTCCTCTTATTTACATATTTTAATTGCTTTAGCTATCAGAAAACAAAACTAGTTAAAATTTGGGACTGAAAAGATGTCCATTAGGATTACGTTTGTTATAGCAGTCAATTTCAAAGCCCTGTGAAGTTGGTGTACCTCTTTATTAAAGTCCTGCTTCTATTTAAGCATGTCAGCTATCTTTTCTCATGTAAGTCAAAGATCTGAGCTGGTATTTTGGCTATGTATTTGGTCTGAGAGAAAAGTTAGAAGTGACAGAATGCATGAAGCTCAGGCTTCAATCCTCTGTTTCTGCTGTTGCTGCAAACACATAAAAACGCAATAATTGGGGTGCAAATTGTTTTTTTTTTTATTAGTTTTAATGGCTAGTGCATATGCCTTTAATTTACACTTTGAAGTATAAAGCAAAGAAGAAAACATTACAGTTCAATTTAAAACAAGAGGAGAGGCATTCATTTTCCATATCAGATCCCTGAAAAAAACAGTTTGTAGGTAACAGCCAAACCAAACCTCTCTCTGCACACAATCAGACAGGCATGCTGCAGTCAATTGATGCACCTCAGTTCTTCATAAAACATCAAATACATGCCGCTTTAAAAAGTGTACATGTTTGGCCCTTTTCCACAAATTATAAACCTGCTGCTCTGTCTATAGCTTTTTGTCAGATTCAAGGTAAAAGAAGAGAATCAGAAAAGGCTGTTCGTGGCAAGACAAATCACTTGTCTTGCCACTCTAGTACAGGAGAGTGTGGGAAGCCATAGAACGGTATCAAACGGAAGATGAACGGATATGAGCTGTTGTAAGTGATATTATACAAGTGCCTTCAAAGAGTCAATGTAGGTGTTCTACAGTGTTCTACAGTGGATCTGAAGAAGCCTCTGACTGAAGACACTCATTAGTTGTATGACAGCCTCATTAAGAGGAAGATGAGAGTTTTTTGTAATATTTTATGACATATGCTTTGTTGCACATTCATCTCCAGAGACTCCAGAGCTGTCCCAGGAAAAGAGTCAGCCTTCTTTATCAGCTTGTAGAGCCGTTTGAAGTCACTGGCTCTGATGCTGCTACCCAAACAGGTGATGGCAGTAGAGAATGTACTCTCCACAACAGACTCATAGAAAATATGCAGCATCTTCCTGCAACAATTAAAGTCTGTTCATTTCCCTTTTGATATGCCTTCAGTGTTTCGTCTCCAGACCAGTCTTTTGTCCAGGTTAAGACTGAGATATTTATATTGCTCCACCACCTCCATTTCTTCTCCCATGATGGGATGGTGTTGTCAACGCACAAATGTATATAGTCAGTCATGCACTGTTGATGAAATCACTTGCAGTGTTATCTACAGAGGATGGTGCAATGTATTCAGTTACCAAAATAACACTGGTAAATAATATTGACTAATACGTATTGCTAACAATTTAATACCCCGGCTGCAAATACAATATTTCTCAGTTGCATTTCCTGGATTACAGCATCTGCTGATTACAAGAATTGCTAATCCATCTTCTTTGCTTTTGTTACTCCTCTTTAAAACACTGCTCATATAGTTAGAAATCATATAGTTAGAAATCTGGGCAGAGTGAGAGGTTTGAGCTAGGAATATCATCCTTCATCTACGTCTTAGTGAAACACATAATACAGTATTCTCAGTACTCTGGCGGGATTCTTGTTTGCACTTGAAATTTATCCAGTTTGTTGGCCAAAAATCTCACATTGTCCATTATGATTGATGAAAGTGATAGTTTGAGCTCTTCCTACTCTTTCTCTTCTTTGCCTCTGCTCTGCTTCCACATTGCTTCCTTTACAACTCATCTGGGATTAAGGGCTATAGCTTTTCAGATGTTCATTAGCTGCTCTCTGTTGTAAAAACAAACAAATAAAACAACCTTGTTGCAGTGGCAATGTATCCTAACAACTGTCCAGATGTATAAAGTAATAGCAAAAACCCTTCCAGCTGCACAGCATCCAAAACCGGAAGGAATATTCATCCAAAAAAAACAATGCCTCAACCAGAGTGAAAAGATGGATGGAATAATGGATGAATCTAAGTAAGGCATTCCTATGTGAGCATTTCCACAGTAAGTCTAAGAAATTTGAAATTCCAAACATACCATAGTATACCCCCCCCCCCCCCACCCCCCCCCCCCCCCACCCCCCCCCCCATGTAGAAAAATAAAGCCCAAATTGTTGCCATTTGTCCAAAGTTCCTTTTTCAAATATTATGGTGCATCCAGTCTTTGCCATTGCAGTGGCAAATAAAGTTGGCAAAGAACTGCAAACAATTATTTTTGCAAGATAACTATTTGACAAGGGTGTTGATCTTCTGCCAGATGTTAAAGGTGGCTCACTTCTGCTATTTCTTTGTATAGCCAGAAGGAGCAGGATAAGAATGTTTTCTTTTTTTTTTAATAGCTTTTAGACAGTCTCACAGTAAAATAAAAAAACCCTCTAAAGCTCAACACATCAACATTGCAGTAAACTCATTTCTTAACCGTCTTTAGAACATTCTTATTTAGATGACCTGAAATAAAAGAAGTGAATCACAGCATGGTAAGAAGAAGGGAAAAGTTTACTATGCTGATGTATTGGAGATCATGTATTTCTACAAGCCACCAGTAACTCTGTTCTGAATCAGTTGTATAGCATAGGGTCATTGTACACAATTTAAGAATATTTGAAAGTGAGCAGCTGTGGCAAGCTATACAGATAAAGGAAGTGATTTAAAATTCATAGCCCCTCACATATTAAATGAAGCAAAGGTGTAGATGTAAGTGTAAGCCATTTTGAGGCTTGAAAAGACTGTCTTCTATAAAATATACTCGAGTGCATTTTTTACCAGTATCAATAAGAAGAAATGTAAAAAGTTTTTACCAATGTCCTAAATGTACCTAAAACTATATAAAAAAAGAGGTTACCCGCAACATATTAGTGTGATGAACTGTTGAGGTGCACCATTCTGTATAACAGAAGTTCAAATTACATATGCTATAGTATGTATGTAAGTAGAAAAATGATGTTTTATTTCTTTAAACTGTGTATCTGTATATAGTGTTAAAATACAAGGTGTGTGACATAGGTATTTGTCTGCAAGTTTCTTGGTTTACTTTTCTTCTTCTTTGGTTAAAATAATCAACTTTGAACATTAGAAATATCTATAGAGTCATTGCATAGTCACACAATTCAGTAATAAAAAAACAATGATTTGGGATTTGCCCAGTCCTGCTTTATATTATCAACTGTAAGGATATTAATACAGATAAATAATGTTTCAATCAAACTAAAATGAACCAAGGCATTGCACCAGTCTGGTTCTAATCTTACAAGAGTTGTAAAGTTATAAGTCAACAAATCTAAAATTTGTCAACAATTTGTCAACAAATCTAAAATGTGTTCTTTTTTTTTGGGTTTCCTCTAAATCCAAATCAGTGTGACGACTATGACAGATTTAATGTGTATCGGCATGAATCTACTGTATGCATTAGCCTCTGTAGTGTCCATATGCTTGTCTCACTGCCCAATCTGCCATTTATGTGGTAGGGATATTTAAAGGATTAGAGGGTAAAGGGGATGTTCAGCTGTGATGAATATTCTATTATGTAATTAGAATCTATTTATAGTGCATGTGTTCTGCTATTGGATAATTTTAGAAAAACAAATCTGGAACAAACTTCTCATTAGAAGAATGCAGAATTTCTGGCACATTGCTGAAGTATAGAAATGAGCTGGTAAAAACCTGTGTCAGAACCAATTGCAAATCAAGAACGATTAAACTGCAGTTACCAGTCACCTCGTTGCTCTACAGTTGTCTGCAGGTCCCAGCTTGAGGCATAACAGATTAAGGATCTGGCACTGCTGGACTGTGACCAACACTCATAAAATCTAGTGTCTCAGGAGGTCAAGCTGGAACAGAAGGCAGTGCTGAAAAACTTGTCAAGCATTTGAGCTGCAAAGGATAAAATTTCTAGTTTCTGTCTTAGAACTGTTACGGCTTGTAGAGCTGGGATTTACTTTGGATTTTTTCAAACTGAAAGGTGTTATTCACTGCTACCAACACACAATTCTTTGCTTATCAGTTGTTTGTACGGCTGTTTTTATGTGCCGACCATATAGTTAAATATGATCTGAATTGTTGGTGTGCTAACCTAAAGTGTATTAATGTGTAAATAAATAATTTTCATAATCTAATAAAAATTATCTGATGGATGAATTACCAATTTATTAAACACTCTCTATTACAAATGTTAAGAAGCACAGAGATTTCAGTATATATCTTAAAATTAATATGTATTTAGGATTAGCACTAAAAGGACAACACTTCCATTGCAAAGGAAGGAAAGATTTCAAGAAAAATCATCACAAACTGCTTATTACCACAATCCTGACAGAAGTTTAATTGTATAATATTGATCTAACTAAAACCTATGTACAAAGTTTTTAATTATGAAAAAAGAGAAACACAAACACATTTAAATAAAAATTAAAAAACTAACTTTAAAGAAAATGTTATCAGCTTCACAGGAGTTTAAAAACAGAGGTTTGTAGCCTAATTCTGCAAACAACAGAAAAAAAGGAAGAAGAGTTAAACCTGTCAGGTGCCAACACCAGAACCGCCACTATATAACAGCATCAATTGCCTACTGCGGTCAAAAAACTGGACTGTTGGCTCACTCTGGAACCGACTGCAGTTCAACTACTGTCTCTTCATTTGGTTGATGGAGAAACTACAGCACAACCAGTTGTTTCTGGCTAAATGGTCACTCACACTGGCAGCAGTTTGTTCAGGCCTAGTTTGTGGAATTACTTGGTTTCACACTTTGAATTTTGAACCAGGTTGGATACAAAGATAAAAAATATGTAGATATAGGTGACGGTTAGCAACCAACTGAGGTGGAACAAAAATCTATATCTTGCTCAGCATTACACAAAAACAAATGAACGTTGTGTTGTATTAAATACAGACAAAAACCATTTTGTGCAGCAGAATCTGGCAGACTTGTAAATTCCTGGCTTTGACCCGTTTGGCTTACTGATTCATTGATTATTAAGTATCATTGTCCTTTGTCTTTAAAAAATAAGGAGATAATTGGTTTTATACATACATATATTTTCATATGATTCATCTTGTTATTCATTAAAATGTCGAGAACTTTTCCATGTTTTGAAATTTGACCTTTGGAGCAAATCTTTGTTCAGTTCCAACACAAAGAATTTAATTAGCCTGACAGTACAGGAGTTAAAGACTTCAGCATTTATGATGCGGTTTGACTTTTATTGATGTTAATTCCATTGACTTTAAAAAAAAAAGAAATTTACTTTCAGTGAAAGCATGAGTGCGCATGTCTTTGAGAAAGGTGCAGTGCAGGACGGGGGGCTCTTAAAGACAGGTTTGTGTGTGTGTTTTTAAATTAGGTTACACCGAAAGATGCTGCTCTCTGCTTAGATTTGCTGTTTAATAATCAGTGACTGAGTTTTGCATTGTTTGCCTTAAGGGCAAACAATCTTACTTTTATCCCACATGATTCTGCATGTTCTCTCGTCTGAGGCCCTTCCCAAACTTATTGGTATTACTTAGTGTCTATTTCAACATGTAGTGATTTAACTTTTTTTTAAACAAGCACTTTGCCAGTGGAGTAGCCTCATCTTTCAGATGTAGAAGATCAAAGAGGTATTTGGGAGGAAGGGGAGCAGCAAACAGCAAAGGAACTTGTCTGTGAAATTGGCAAGGTTAGTCCACCAGCCCACCATCGCCACGGTCTTGTAACCAGTGGGTTGCCGGTTCGGCTATGTCTGTCTCAGTCGTTGTGTCGTTGGGCAAGACACTTGACCAGCCTTGCCTACTGATGGTGGTCAGAGGGCTCGGTGGCGCCTGTGTATGGCAGCCTCACCTCTGTCAGTCAGCCCCAGGGCAGCTGTGGCTACAATTTCACTAAAACCAGCCGCCACAGAGACAGTTTCTTCCCTCAGGTTGTTTCTCTGATGAACATTCAATAGAATACAAAACAACAGCATACAGATGTTGCAAATGCACCTTTTTATCTATTTATATATGTGTATATTTGTACATTGTAAATATGTATATTCTGTAGTGCAAAAAGAAAAACCAAAGAGCAAAGTGTACCGGAGTCAAATTCCTTGTTTGTATGTACAAACTTGGCAATAAAGCTGATTCTGATTCTGATTTAGCTCACCATTGTCAGTGTGTGACTGTGTGTATGAATGGGTGAATGACTGATTGTAGTGTAAAGTGCTTTGGGGTCTCTGGGGACTTGACTTACCAAGTCCCCAGACACCCCTAAGCACTTTACGCTACCAAGTACAAGCCATTTACCATTTAACATGTTCCATCTCCATGATAACAAAGTATCGTGTTGACCTCCAGGTCACGGCAGATTCGACCACTTCACATTAATGCTGTGGCTTTTTTCTAGGATATGTGCAACAGCTTCAACATATAAGTTTCCTAGCAGAAGTATCATTTATATACCGCCTGTATGGAAGAATGTTAGCTGCCATCATCACTGATACATCCATTTTGATTCAAAACCATTGATTTAGAGCATGTTGAAACCAAATACGAAACTCTCTTACCTGCAGTTGTGAATAATCTCTGCTGTTATCCAATGGACAAACTAGCAGAAAACTAGTGCTGTAGTTGTTCCCTGCAGGTCAGCTCTTAGCCGTGTTAGCTTCCTTCAAAGTTGGGGTTATTGGTTCAAATTCAGAATGTTTTATAAAAAATCCAAACTAATCTACGTTCACAGAGTCTGTAACAGAGTCTGTTACCATGGCAATGCATTCACAGTTTCTCAAAACTTAGGGTTAACTTTCTCAGAGCTTTCTTTGGATTACAGCGGCGTTTGTTTCTGAGACTTTTTTGATGTCTTTAGATGCTCCTCGTCTGAGTTTTTCCACACACCTGTTCATTATCAAGCCACCTGTTTCCACTCACTGTTACAACCCTTGTTTTCTCAGTCTCAGAATCTCCTGTTTTTCTTGTCATGTTTCCTGTCCAGGTTTGTTACCTTTTATTTCATTCTTAATTGTTTGGGGTTGCCTGTTCCTTCATTCAGCATCTGTATTATCCTTTTAGGATATATATTTCTAACTGGAAACAAAAATGAAACACTTGCACACTTGCACTGTGTTTGAATGTTTTTCCCTGGGTGGTTTTATAGCCAGAAGTGCATGCACTCTGATTAGTCCCCAAACTATGAAAGAGATGGATGGATGGATGGATGGATGAATGGATGGATAAGTCATAACTATGCAGAACAATCAACTCCGTTATAAAACAGTAAGGTATCAACAAGTGTTGAATTCATGGGTGTTGAAAAGGTAGCCCATTGCTTTGTGCAATCTGAATTGTTTTTTTTTTTATATATATTTTTGTGGCTCTAGTGGCCTTTATTTTTCGATAGTAGGTAGACAGGAAAGAGGGGAAAGAGAGGGGGAGACATTCGGCAAAGGTCACCGGGTCTGGGACTCGAACCTGGGACAGCCGCATCGAAGACTGTAGCCTCTGCACATGGTCGCGCGCTTAACCCCTTACACCACCAGCGCCACGCCCACACACAGTTGGTTTTGATCAGCTGGCCACATTTATTAAGCATCATCTTGCTCAAAGAATGGTATGCTTTCTTCTCACAAGCAATTATTTACAAGAGGATGCTAAGCCATTATGTGACAGCCATTTGTCTTTGTGTTCAGCTGAAAATGCCTGTCTGGTTTGTTGCACATTAGCTGTCAGTGAAGGAGCAACTTTGTGACATAAATAACTGTTAGCTGTTAGGATTAAAAGCCTAAGTTCTGATTTTATTTAATTTTTGTAAGCATCTTACCTCAGTTGATGATATAGGTGTTTTCTTTTCTCTGAATTGGCAAACTAATCTACTGTTAATTAGGCAGTTTATGTTTTAAGTCATACCAATAAAACATGAGGTTGAGAAAACACCCACAGCAATACATATTAATTTATAATTTTGAACTACTTATTTACAGTTACTAGGGTAACTCTGTAAGTTAGCATCAAATATTTAGAAGTGCAGGTACTATATAGAAATATAGTAGTTCTAGCTGGAAATGTGGATTCATGCTGAACAACTTTCATTTTTCCTAAAGAAAAAATTAACAAAATTTTGCCTCAAGTGAAAACGTTTGTTGTCACAGGTTGTAAAACTCCAGCACTCAAATAATCAGAAACAGTCTTTTTCCACACATTACTGCAATATCTCAACTATATAAAAGTTATACGCATAAAATAGTTCACTCATACTGAATAAAAAGAAACTGCCTTTAGGTTTGGTTTCTGTTTTACAGCAGGTCTGGATGATTTCCAGACTTTGTTTGTGCACCTTATGAATTTTCTAATTTATTGTGTAGGATGAATTAATAATCTTGGCCAAAATGGCTCAGTCTAACTGTTCTAAACATAGACAAACTCAATCAATATAATTCATCATCTATGCAAATGTTGATTCACTGTGTTATAGCAATTATAGCAATTTTATAACTGACAGAAACATATTTTCTGCTGGAGTTTTGCCTTTGAATACACCCTCATTAGACAGGCCATACTTGTATCTCAATTTAGTGGGAATTGTCATCATCATCATCTGCTCTGATTTGTGAATATTTTAAAAGAGTTGCAACCATATGTTTTTCTGAGTTTGATTCAGAATAGGATATAGTTGGATTTAAAGTCAGTAAAATCAAGGGAAGTGTTTTATTATACATTTGAGAATTCAGTCCTGTTTCCAAAATTGCTGATTGACCTTTCCAGTGACTACAAATATGAAAAAAAAATTCTAAATCTGCACCAGACTTTGTTCTTCAGCCGGCTGCGAGAGCAAACAATAAAAAGTTATAAAGCATCTGAAGGGGTTTGTTTGGTTTTCCAGCTAAAGCCATTTGTTTCTCTTTGTTGCTGTCAGCACTGAGTTGTAACTAATGGTCCATATATCTTTTTTTCTCTCCTTCAGGTGGCATCCCATTTATCCTGACTGGGGAACTGTTTGAACAGTCCTACAGACCTGCTGCTTTCATGGTCGCTGGCATAGTAAACTGGTTGTCCAACTTTGCCGTGGGCCTCTTATTCCCTTTCATTCAAGTAAGATCTGTTGTTAAAATGAAAACAAGTACACACTATATAATTTCTGGTATTGGCAGAGCTGGAAATAAAATGGATCAAATGATCTTTGCAAGAGAATGAACAGTAATTTATTAAAGTAAATGTAAAAATAACTTAATTAAAATGTACACAGGTTTATATTTATAAAGATCTTTCTTAACCATAGTAAAAGGGTCTCATATGTGCACTGTTGAAAGGATATGAGGTGTTATTCACAAATTCGTTGTATTAAATTGTAAGTCTTAGAATGTAACATACAATAACAATATCAATCACTACATTTTAATATTGAATATTGAAATGCGACTCCTTTAGCTGCAATATCCTACTGTACTCATCTTGCCCCTATACACATACGGATCCAATAGAAGCTACATCCAGAAACTTAAAAATTTAACTGATCAACCATAATTAATCAATACCAGACAATGCTAACAACAGACTCTTCTGGTTGAAAGGTGTTATGGAGTAAACACTCAGTTAGCCATTTTCAGGTTTAGTAAGATGCTTAAAAATGAATAAATAGGAGCTAAATATGAGAAAATGTTGAAACATGTCTATGGTTCATTCAGCTGGGTAAGAATAGGAGAGATTAGGCTGTGTGGTACACAGCAAAGTTGTTGTGTTTTTTTTTTGTTTTTGACCTCTGTCTGTTATGGAACTTGCTGGATTTGGAAACATTAGCAGCCTTTTGGAAATCTTAGAGTGAAGTTACAGATATAAATTATCTAGGAAGTACACATAAAGACTGCTGCTCTAAAGCGCTGGCAGAGCTGGCATCACTATGTCCAAACTGGCAGTGAAAAATAAAGCGGACACTGACTTCTGCCTGTGCTTCAAAATAGTGTGAAAGTTCATTGTTATAGTAGCTGATTGGACTGCATGAGACAGCTTTCTTTGTGTGATACTGCACATGCAAGCATTGCTCTTTGTTTAACATTGCACTCAACTCTAATGGGTCTGTAAGTGAGCAACTCTACCTCGGCTGCTTTTCATACATTCATTGTATAACTATGGGTGTTTACTGACATAAACAGACAATTTCTTCACCCTTTTCAAGAAAGCATCTTATTGAGACAATTAAATTGAGTTTGAACGTTCTGTGCTACAGTTAAGGTATTTATCCTTGGGATGGTTACAAGTTTGATGTTAAGCATTTAGAAGCTGTGAGTTCTAATTCTTTGGGATAACATTGCTGACACTGGATAATAAAGCAGGTACCTTCCTTTCAATTGGAGCCAGAGAGGTATCATGGCTTCCCTTCAGTTCTTGGATTTATCTGCAGCTGAATGGGATGGGGTTTTGCTGACAGCGAGGCCTGCACTGCTGCACCCTGATTTCAGTGCAACCAGCAGTACCAGCCTATCACTGTAGATGTTCTCTGTGTTGTGCCAAAAAGCAAAAATTCAAACATAGGAAACTTAGTAACATGGAATTTAATAGTCTTCCCACAATTACAGAAAGTTGTCCTCTTGGACACCCTTCATTAACAACTGTTACAACTTTGACAACTTCTTTGTTATTTTAATATTTTTTTATATTATATCTTCATATATCCTTGAGACTATAGTAAATGCCGACTTAACTGGCACAGCTGTTGAGTAAAGGAAATAAGCCCGAGGGTTCAGTGAAGTGTTTGCTTTTATTACTCAGCAGGGATTAAGGGACACAACTGTTATTTGACTTGTTAATGAGAAAACATCAGAGGCCTCACATCACATGGAAGAAAGTACTAAAGCTAACGAAGTGCTGACATAAAAAGCTATACTATAAATGTTAATGTAGAAGATAACTGCATTTTAAAATAAGGTGTCACAGAAGTTTTAGATATATTATAAAAGAGGCTGTTGGTCTTTATTATTAAAAATGTTGGAAACTGTTTATTGATCTAAATCACAAAGGCTAGTATTTGTTTACTTTTGGCTTGTTTTAATGATTACTCTTTTACTGGATGTAAGCTCAACTTACTGTAATGGCTAAATTAATGTAATGGCTGTAATGGCTAAATTAGTTACTAACTAACTAAGTTTTCAAAATAAGCTGGTCACTTTGATTTTATTTTAAACCTAAATCGGCTGAGGGCCTGAATAATTCTGGGCTTTTCTCTCTCTCAGTCTTTCTCTGTCTTTACATTATATATACATACCCATTCAATAAATTAGATTATTATTGAAAATGGCATTTATTTCATTATCCCCATTACTAAGTGAAACACATTACATAGATTAATTACACACAGACCAATATTTGTAAACCTTTATTTCTGTTAATTGTGATAACTTTACACTTACAGCTAATAAAAGCATTACATGTATTTTCCTTAGAAGAGTAGAATATTACATCTGACCAGTGACTGTATATACAATACACTTGCTGCCTTACTAACCGGCTCAGAGGTGTAAAATTAATGAGTTTGCTTTAAACCTTTTTACCATCTCAACCTTTTTAGAAAATACACAGAGACAGCTAGAAGGCATCAGCATCCCAGCTTGGGACACAAACAACTGTAAGTTAAATCCTAAAGAAACTCCACCAACTCCACCCTGAATAGACACAAATGCATTTCTGAGTCTTGTTTGCCTGGAAGGCGTGCTTTGTTATCATAAATAAATACCCTTGCTCCAGAAAAAAACAAGTGAATTTTTTGCTGCGTGCACTATGACTCAGAACTTTACATATACATTAATACATCGAAGATAAGGATACTCTTCAACAAATAAAACTACTACTTGTTATGAAGGACAAACTGCATGGTCATCTGATAAGGAGGTAGTCAGCTGACTGAACAGGGATGCACAGAATACGATGTACTTGGTGGTTAGCCCACGCAGCTGTTAGTCTAGCATGGCTTGGAGCTGACATGCTTGAAAGAACCACACCAGAACTTTTGGATGCTAATCTACATCCCATCATTATAGGAAGGATTCAGCTATAAGTAAACATGTAGCATGAACACTTACATGTTCTTTTTATTTTTTACTGGCTTCATTGCAACCTCCCTGAATCAGTCTGGATGTCCCAGCATCCAGCTAATGGGTTAGCTGCACAGCCTGTATCTACATGTCGCTAACTGATAAAAGCAAAGTGAGTACAGAGGTTGGTTACCGTGAAGACCATGGCCACAGGCCTGTGGGGAGACATTCCTGACCAATGAATCTCACAGACTGCTGTTTTTTATCTTCAATTCTCAAGATGATTCTACTTCATTAAAGTCACCTGGACAGGAGAAATACAATAACTCTACATATATTTCCAATGTCTTTGAAACAATAAATAAGGCCCTGTTTAGACGACAATGTTTTCTGGTGAAAATGGAAAAGTTTAGTTGCATTTCTACTGTACATTTACACAACAGCACTGCACATTTTCTCTGAAAATGGCACAATTTGAGAAAAGGTTCTAGGGTGTGATGGTTTGAAAACCTACTGGTCTCTGTTTGTCATTTAAACGGGAAAAATGTAATCTTTCTTACAGGGAAGCCCTAGGTCATGTGCAGTATGACTGAAATCAGTAGAATTTAATGCACACATGCACAACATAATGGCTGTCAGTTTAAAACCCACAGAGGATGAAGATATCAACAATAACAATGCTGCTAACTCTGTCTAATGACGGTTCTCCAACAAAGTGCTTGTTTTCTCCCCCGTTTTGTAAACAGGAAGTATTTGTACATGTTCTTGAATTTCAAAGTAGATACCGCCAAGTAATAGCATGTCGGCGGAATTACACCATTTTCACCATGTGAATGGAGATTGTTACAACGTTGACATGAAGATGTGTTAACAGAAACGGGGGGGGAATCTCGTTTTCAATGGATCGTTGTCGTGTAAATAAGGCCTGAGTTACTTGGTACTGGTTACCTGTTAAAAATGTGTTGTTCTGCAGTCATTCTTTATAGACTTTAATTTCATCTGCATCATGATCAGCAGTAGTTTTGAATTTTAACACAGATTTTAAATGTCACCTCAAGAACTGTGGATTAAATGTCATTGATTTTTAGATTGTAATATTGGAGTTTAAAAGCTTAAACTGCGAAAAAAGAGCAGTTGAAAGTTTTTTAACAAAGGAAGAAGGGCAAGACTTTTGGTCTTTAAGAAATTTAAATGATATTAGATTGCAGCAAGATTCACCACTTTCCCATTTATCCTTTTTTATAATTTATGGTCATCTTTGAAGCACTCCAAATCCTCCCAAAGGAGCTCCTCTTAAGATATGCTACTTTAGAGCAAAGTTATGAGCAAATACCATGGATTAAGACAAAGGATTTTATTGGTATTTGAGAGCAGCACATTTTCCTTCAAACTCCACAGATGCATCCAAAAACTGGCTGTTGCGTCAGGCAAGTTTACGTCACTACTTACACTCACGTTGTCTTCTCTCTTTCCTCAGTTACTCTCAGTATCTTGTATTGCTTTCACAGCTTTTGTTTTTCCCCTTGTTGACCTTCAGTCTTTAATTTTGAAATTTATTCTGAGAGTTATTCACTTTAGGAACTTTTCCACGAAGCCCTTAAAAGAACTAATGCTTAGTTTAGAAGTACAGTAGAGTTTAACTTTGACATTTCTGCAGTTCATGCTGTCCTTATGTTCCTGCAGTTTACAAGGGTTTAACAAGATTTCATGGCACAAGAAGACGTAAACGCTGAGGATGAAGTAGGTTTGAATAAACATCTTAGGATTATGATTAGGTACATCTTGCCCCCTGGGATCCAATCCTGGTGGTGGCGTAGGCCTTGTTATGGAAGGAGTTGGGAGCCTATGGTGGAGAAGGGGTGGAGGAGGGTCGAAGCTCAGCAGAAGAGCGGTGTTTTCCATGCAGAGGGTCTTTAAAAGTGATGCCCTGGTAGATGACTGGCTGAGGAGGAGTGCGGACCTGCCGTTGATTGGAGCAGCCAGTGAGGAGTGATTGGATGTGGCAAGGTGGTGAGTCTTCCATGTTGAATTTTGGTTTAAAATCCATTTGTAAACATTTGTAAACATTGTACCATTTTTGGCCAGTTGTTAGCTGATAATGATTCTTAGCATTGCATCTGCTTCAGGGCTTACTATAAATGCTAAACCATAGGGCTATTTCACAGTTTATTCCTCTGTGATTTTCCACAGCGTGGAACGTTTTAATACTTTGTACTGTGGTCACTGAAAGTTTAGATACGGCCATTAGTCCTGAGTTGTGCAGCAGCAAAGCACAGCAGCGCGTGAGGACGCGCTGCTGTGCTAAACATAATAGATATAGTATATTATTTACAAGAGCACAGGTTTCCATTTGGTCTAAGGAAATAAAAAATGTAATCAGCTACTGCTGAGCCCCTCCGTAGTTTAATTTCCTTATCACAAGACACAGAAAACTGCTTTAACTAGAGCATATTGTAGTTTATTTCTTGCTATCTTTCAGTCTTATTTCTTAGCAGGTTCCACAGCGTGTAAAGAATAAAACAAGTAGAGTTACACAAACTCTGGGCTGTGCAAATTAGATTTATTTCTCAGCTAAGTCACTGTCTGTAGAGATAAGCTCACCTGCTGAATTGCTACCCTCAGATGTGGGTCAGACTGTCAGGACAGGCAGCCGTAAAGAGATTAGATACTCTTGGTAATCTTCTCTGAGTTTGTGGAGTCAAATGTCCTGAACTGACATTCCCTTGAGTGAGGCCTGTCATGCAGCAGGACCTTTCATAGAATCGGATCCGTGGCCCAGGTGGACATTTAAACTTTTAATCCAAATCAATATCCTCTAGAAGTTGGTGTGTGAGTCATAGACGAGAGCTAAGCCTCGTTAATTCCAGACCATCACTAGCAGAAAAACAAGAATGCTGGAAAGACATTTCATTTTACAATTCATCCCCAGAAGAAAATAGAGAATACAATGGTCATCCATGAGCTGTATTGACATGCCCAGATCAAATTAAATATCATCCAGAGGATTTAGACTGGCTTAGCCATCGCTCACAGCTCAAAGAGCTCCATAAGTGCCAGGTGGATTGAATGAATGAATGAATTTTCTATTGGAACATCTGAGTGTTAGAAAATGAGCAATTAGAACAGAAAGGAGATTATTTTTTACACATATTCATAAGAAGTGGATTAAAGTAAACCTAATTTTTTCCCAGCCCTTTTTAATATATACATTTTCCCTATTCCCTAAGGTCCCTACCACCTCTTAAAACAAGTTGTACATGTTTTCTGGTAGATAATTATGTTTTGCTTTGAATAGTGTTAGAGCTGTTTGCAGTTTAACAATGTCAGTACATTTAAGTAGTTTTGATTTGATGAATAGTGGGTTGCTCTGTTCGAGACGAGCTTTATTAATGACTGTAGCTTGGTTTTCTAAATTTTGCCACAAGTTTCTGCGCAGTAACTCATTAAGAGTAAAACAAAGGAACATTATAGAACGTAAAGTGCTTTTTGACCTAAAACCAATTTGGCTTTTTTCAAAAAAGAGATGTTTTTTGACACTTTATTATTCATATATCTGATATGAGGTTTCTGGCTGAGCTTATCATCAGTAATAAGACCAAGAAATATATAGTCAGGCCCTTTTTCTATTTTCACTTAATTTAATTGTATTGCAAATTCCACGTTAGACCTACAGCTCCCAAAAACAACATTATTTTAGTTTTATTAAGGGAAGTTTGTTTACATCAAACCACCAGTTTAGTCTAAACCTTTCTTCATGTACATTCTTTATCAGTTGATTGACATTACCTCTGGCATTAAAAATATTTTTTTCAATGGCAAATAAAACTAGTTTTATTATTTCTGAAATCTTGTATATGTTGTTAATATACTTTTTGAATAATTTAGGCCCCAACAATAACCCCTGGGGAACCCCACAGGAAATGTCCATGTATTTGGAGCATTCATCTCTCAGCAGCGTTTTTTTTTTTTGTTAGCAGCTATGTTCTCTATTGCTTCTAGGACAGCTATTTTTGTTGATTGCTTGAACGGAAACCATACTCACTTTCACTGATCAATTTATGTTCTTAAACGAATATATCCAATAAATTTTTTTAACACAGATTACGGTTACTGATCTGCCTCAGGGACCTTCTGTCAGCCCTACATCCAGTCTGTGTTTTATGCAGCTCTGTCGCTGGAGTGCTCTGTGTTTAACTTATGATTAGAAATTATGATTCTTGCTGTGAAGCATAGTTTTTTCTTATGACAAGAAACTCAACTTGGTTCCTGATAATATCAAGGAAGCATTTTGCTGTCAGTCCACATCCTCTACAACTCGATTAATTACCCTCTCAATAAAAATGTGTGTTTCCACCTATCAGTAAAGTGCAGACGTTTAAATTATTCTCTTCATTTTTGGCCCACGACAAAAAAAAAAAAATCACATTTTTTTTCTGTACATTGATATTATTGCTTCAATATGACAACTTAAAACATTTTTTAATTTGTTTATAATACAAAAGCATATAAGGCTGTTGATGAGTTTCAGTTCATCCTTTCTGGCATTTTTACTTTCTGAGGTCAGCTTTTTGTCAACCTCATAAATTGTTCATTTTAGGTCTAAGCTTAGACTACTTTTAGAAAAGGCAAAGAGAGCATGGGTTGAGGGTAAAGTTTTGGGCAGGGACCTTACTTAGGTTGTAAAAAATCTCCTTTCAGAATTTTGCTTGGACGGGTGGGCTCTGTCAGTGACCATAAACTGTGATAAAGTGGAGGGCACAAAATTACTGAATTCCTAAAATCATCTGAATAGAAAAACTTTCTTCAATGAAGGATTTTTTCTTCTCGGAGAGGGCTGGAGTTGCTTCACAAATGCAAATGAGGGAGATTAGAGTTTTGCCTGATGACTGTAAGGAAAGTCATCAACTAGGTTGGTGGCTGTGGTCTGAAGAAAGTTGGAAAAATTGGATTGAAGATAATATCTGGGCTGCACAATACCTGCTCCATGCCAAACCTGAAATACCATCCAAGGAAGAACGTTGGTGTAGTTGGGTAGAAAAAATGTGGCCATACAATGAGAAACTGCAAAGACTAAAATGTTTCCTGCCCTGAGCTCACGCTTTGAGGAAGTATCAGCAACTGGATTAACAACAGATTTATCAATAGCTAGAGGAAGCAAGAACAATATCCTGGACTGAAACCAAATCCATAACCAGCCAAGTAGCAGAATGTATGTCCTCTATAGGCTTTTAATAGTAGGCTAAGATACTGATATTAGCTGCCAAGTAATGCAAGAAGAAGTGAGGGAGTGCTGGTCTAAGAATGTGTTTAGATTTTTGTAAGTGTATCTTAGATAGTTAAGGACATTTATTTACCTGAAGTTTTCTTTTTAAAAAAGGTAAAATATCCTTCAACTCTGAGGTATCAGTGACAGATATCCCCAAGGTTGGTGAGGCTTGGTAGCAAAGGGTTAACCTGTATGGCTCCTTGAGGAGGAAAAATAAAGAGATCAGAACAGCAGCGCTGACTTGGTTCAGCCCCTTTTAATCCAGGCACAGAGGGCTGACTGCCCTGATGGGGAATTAAAATTGTATGCCTGTGGAATACAAAGATCCTGCACAGTGTGAGTGGATGCTGCTTAACTCAACAGGGGTTGGAAAGCTTACAACAGTATTACAACTGCAGTGGAGAGGAGTTAAGCCTGGGGGGTGAGTACAAAAGAGGGTGGGGGGTGTTTCTCCATTGATGTACCACCTGTGCATAATTTTTTGTCACAGTAAGCTGTAAAAGAGCTATCGCAGTGGTGTACAGTGATCGTGCCTCTTTCACACCTTGGGTCATACCCCCAGGATGAAGGTTCCCCCTGCAAACACTGATTGTAGCTCCCCGGTTTTGTGCTGGGACAATTTTAAAGAGTGTCCAAGGTAACAGAAAATAAAGCTACAAGTCTTTGGGAGCTAATATTTTTAATTATTTTCTGGTCTGGGGATTAATATATATTGTTTGCCTAAAAACTTGCTGCAGTAAGTTGTAAAAACTGCAACCTTGTTGCAGAGGAACAGATGGTGACTTGGTTTACAGTTTTCATAAAATCAAGCACTATAGACCCCAAATAATTCTGCCATTCTGTTTTGGACTTAGAAGACACACTTCATGTGATTGTAAGATTCACTTTCTCACCCATTTAAAAAATGTACGCAGTACGTTTTTAGCCATTAATTTTTAACGTGGTAAATGCTAAACTAATTTTCGCAAACCATATGTCTCTTTGGATAAACATAACTAGTTGGGCAAATTAACAAAAAGCAGATGGACAGGTAGGCCGAACTCCTCCTCTTTTTTTTTTTTTGGATAGCTGTTCATTAGGAGAAAAAAAAAACAAGAAATTAACACAAATAAATACATTTTAATTATGGAACTTAGCAGAAACATTACAAAATAAAAAAAAATATGTTTCTACCTTGATATATAAAGATTAAAACAATTGTTTAAAACTATGAACTTTCTTTTGCTGCTCAGTGCATAAAATGCATATTGCTCTTGCTGGGCCCTCTGAAACAGCAAGTATGAAACTTTAGAGACAAGAGATTATTAGTATTCAGCAGCTTGTAAAATCTACTGCATCTGATCTGCACTGAAAATGTGTGGAGAGCATCTATTCTGAAGTAGATGTTAGGAGTTTGCAGGAAAGACAAAGCATTTGTGTATATTCTGAGTTTGCTTCTGTTCCCGTTTGGTCTCTTGCTTCCTTCCTTCCTACGGTTACCTTTGATGTCAAGTGATCTTCAATGTTTCGCCAGGGGTCCTGAGTGACTGTGTTCTTCATCATAAGTTCACAAGCTGGATCCAGCTAGCTGTGACGTTCTTTGAAGCTACATTTAATCATCTTTTATGGATTGGTGTTATGTATGCTTGATCTCAGGGAAACGGCTGTAAATGTAAGTTCTATAGCTTTGCGAATAATTTGAAGACTGAACCATCAGATAAATTGTATTTTCATATGCTTGATACTACCCATTTTTATTCATTCTTTGACCCGTAACTAACCTATAAAATAACACCATAACTATCTACTCATAAATGTAATTACATAATGCAACATGCATCAAAAATGTCATTCTGCTGTTTATATACTCATTCATCAGCCTTGTGCTCTTCCTATTCCTCCTCCAACCTTTTGTTGCTCTGCAGTAGACTGACACGACTGACGTTCTTTCTCCCAGGGAGCTTTGTATTAAGCATATTCAACTGTGTCCTGCTCCCGTAACCTGTTTTACATTTTCAAACAGCCATAAAAATAACTGTCCCCTCCTTCGTTACTGTTGCTCTTTCCTTTCTGTTAAACAGAACTATTCTCCAAGGTAAATTCAATTCAGTAAAAATGAAGTATTTTGTAATTTTGTAGATTTAAGTTGATCATGTTCTTCTTATTTCACATTCTCGATCTTAATCTGAATAGCATCCAGATGTTGATTCATACTGGCCTTCAAAATCTGGTAAAAGTTTGTATACTTTTTTGGCTGGAATTTAAATCAGAATTCAACTTTATTCATTAGACTGGATGGTTCTAGGAGGTTTAGTTTGCAGTCTGATTAAAATTCTTAATAGACATCTGTGAAACTGCTTCGCATGTTCTTGTAGAAATGTATTCCCTGCTGAGTTCTTCCTAGATCTTGTGAATGGTTTTCTGAGCATCTCTCTCCCTCTTGCTAATCCAATCTTGAACAGTTTGTTAAATGAGTTATAATTCCCATTAATGAGTTTAAGAAAGGACGAATCTGTGGATTAATAGCACGTTGCTTTTCCCCACATAAATGCAATGCCAAATAACATAAATATTTGCGATTTCAGGGATTTAATTTGAATATCAGTAAAAATGTTCTTTGAAGTTTGCAGCAGTAAAGATTTCCTATTCAAAAAGTCTGAGCAATAATAGAAAGCTACTTTGTTTTTATTTTAGTTTCATTTTTCCCAATAATGCTTTTGGTCCATTGAACACCACAGTTAATATAAATTGAAACCCAACCAGAAAAATTATTTTTGGTAAGATGTTATTGTCAATTTTTTATTTAGGATTTAAATTAAGTCGACACAATACAGTACAAAATAATATAAAATACAAAGAAAAAATGTGATAGCAACAGAGAGTCTGACATTAAAGTGCTAGTTTTCTGAAAACTTTATCCCAGAGAACAAAGTAATACATTTTAAGAAAAACTAGATACTGTCTGTGTCAGAACATGACATGTTGGACTTAGTTTGTGGTTTTTTGTTTTTACTTTTGTTTAAGGTGTTTCTAGTTTGGTTTTGGCTTCATGTTTATTAGTTCCTTTTTCTCCCTACCGTCTCCTTGTGTGTTTTGTCTCCCTCTAGCTTTTAGTTCCTTTTGTGGTTGCTTTCTTATTACTTTTTGTGGTATTATTCTTATTATTATGATTATTCTTCCTTGGATTCTTAGTTAGTATCTCTGTGTTTTATTTATGGTTAGGTATTTGTTCTTATCCCAGCTTTAGTTATTGTTTACGTTTGGTTTGTTTATTTTGTATTTAGATTCTTCTTGTTGGCTCTTTGTTTATTCTTAGGTTATTGTTTTTGTTTCTATGTTTTCCCTCTAGTTTCTCTGTGTACTTTAGTTCATAGTTATACTAGTTCTTTTTTTTCCTCTTCTGATTTATTATCTTGCTTGGTCTGTGTTTTCTGTTTATTGTTTATTAGTCTTTTCTCTCTTCCTCAGCCTTTGTATTTGTTTAACCTGTTCCTCCTGCTTCCCTGCCTCCTCGTCGCACCTGTTCTCAGTTCCCTTGATTACCTGCCTTTGTCTTCCCCAGTATATTAGTTGGTTGGTGTCGTTGTTCGTGGCTGGTTCCTTGTTTTGTGTCATACTTCACTCTCGCCAATGTTCATGCTACGTCTTACCTTGCCTTGCCTAGGATATCCTATGCTACGCCTTGCTTTATTTACCTGCAGTGAATTTGTGAGTTTTTGTACTTGGACTCTGCAGGTACAAAACCTGAAGTGTTTTTGCTACGTTTTTTGACCTTAAATAAACTTACGGATTATTACTAAGATGATCCTGCCGAGGTCTTGTCTGCACTTTGGTCCGACCACAAACCACATCATGACAGTCTGTGCAAAAGTACATAGGAAACAAAATAAAATAAAAAAATAAAAAATCTACTACTTTTATGAGAATAATCACTTCTCATACATCTAATACACAGAAAATATGCAATAATATTCACCCCAAATGTGTGATTCTGAAGTTACTTATAACTCTTCTTAGCAGCATGACCTGACTCCAGATGTAAATAATGGTCTGACATTATTCAGATTTTTTTTTTTGGTCATATCACAGCTATATTTATGTGCTTTCTGTCAGGGAGTGGGTTTGGGTCGGACCAGCTTGCAGGCAGATACTCGGGAGCCAGAAGGTAAGGTTTTGATCCATAATTTATTTGAAAGGCTTGAACAGCGCAGAATACTCTGCCAGGAGTTCAGGAAGCAGTAAACAAGATATACAGAACTTACAAGAGCCGAACAGGAACTAGGCTGACGGGGATTCTAGGAATAACGCAGGAGCATGACAGGTGAATAGCAGGTATCTAGCAGAACGAGGCGACGGGGAACAAATGAAACCAGTAAGCTTATATACAGGGAAGGTGAATGGTGAAACAATAGGAACGAGGAGTAGTTAATCAGATGAATGCTTACAGGTGTGCTGGCCAGGTGAAAGGAACTGAGGTAATGGAGGTTGCTATGGTGACTAGAGCTAGGAAACGCAGAGACAGGAGGGGAAACTAATACTAAACAAAACTGTGAGGTACAGAAACCTAAACATAAGCTGACGTAAAAATAACTCTAGGAAGAACTAAATCTAAGGACGTGGAAGGGACTACGTAAATAAGCACACTTACTAAATAACAGAATATAACTGACTGACAGGAACTAAAACATAAGGGATAAACTAAGAGAACTATTACTTAAAAACTAATCAAGAGGGAAGGGAACAACTAATAATAAGGGGAACAAGCAACTGTGTAAATAATGACAAAAGGGGTCTTAGGCCAAAGGGGAAAGGGAACTATGGGCGAGGGGAGAAAGGACTACTAAAACTAGGGGGCAGGAGAGAGAACAAAAACTAACATCAGGAGGACAGAAGGAATAAACAAACATAACTACTAAACGCAAAGAAATAGAAACACCTAACTGAAAAAGTAAACAACACAAAACCAAAACAAAGTCCAAAGTGGCAGATGCTGACACTTTCAAGTAAAATTTATTTTTATTATAAACAAAAATGTTTCTTTATAAAATCACAGCAAACTGTTTAACATTTGATTCTGTGCTGTTTTTGAAAAGTGGTAATTTCTTTGGCTCCAAAAAGTCTCATCAGGTTTAAAGGTCTTATTTAGTTCAAAAATGTATTTTATCATTACAAAAAAAAACTCAAAAAATTTATCAGAGGATCTTTACACTGTTTGCCAAGAATGTTGGCCTTATACTAATGGGCAATGATAACATATTCACAGTTTGAATGATATGTTAATATATATTTAAAAAGAAAAAAACATCTAGCAAATGTATTGGGCTCAAAATATCAGTATATATGATTTGTACATGAATATGTGATTTACTTATGATGATATTTTGGACTTGATGATATGATATATGATTTACTTTACTTATCCTCTGTAATAACATTAAAGATCTGTATTAATCAGTTGTATAAATCTTCCTATACAGATTTACAGTAGTTTATTGTTAAAGATGAACCAAATTTAGGCTCTGTTGGCCTTTTAAAAATTTCTTTAATTTCATGAACTAGAAAGATAGCAATTGGTTAAACTAATTTGTACTTGTTAAGAGTGAAGTGATTCTGTTTTTTATTTTAAGTACATTTATTCAGTGAAAAGAAATTGGTTTTGTTCAGTCCCTTTTTAATAACCCAATGATGAACCAATTCATTTTTCTGGCAGGAACTACCAGATGTTTTTTTTTTTTTTTTCTAAATCTACTGGCATTTCAGAGATTTAATAATGCAGTGAACACTAAGAGGGTTATCAGAGCCTTCGGACATGAAACAAGCCCACAGCATTACAAATCTTTCACTATACTTGACAGTGGGCAAAATAAGCTTCTCCACGTTTTCACTTTTTGCTTTATGCGGACATTAGCTTGATGGCTAAATACTGGTCTCTCTCATCTGACCAAATCACATGGTTGAAGTCAGGCAAAGTCGGAGCAGTGTTTAGAAAAATCCACCTTTTTTTTCTTACAATGCCATGTTCTTTTGGCTTTTCTATTTTCAAGAGTCCCTAAGAGAATTTGATTTCAGTTTCAAATCATTTGTATATGGAGCTCTCTGACACCCTTAAAATCTATATATATATATATATATATATATATAACCAGTAGTAGGATATATAGCATTTGTTAGGAGTAACCTAACTGTGGGATTTTTGTCTACAAACAAAACAGTCTCCACAGTGAAGGAAGGTCAGAGTGATGAGAAAATTCTGATCAGGTAAATACCTGCTGGTCTGAAATCACACAGTTGCACTTAACATTCCAACAACCTACAATCAAACTGCAGACAGCAGGCTGTTTTGAACTCACTCAGAGCAGATGACGTGTCACCCAAGCAGGTATCGATTATAAACAACGGTTCAGGCTGAAGAGGTCCAACACTGACAAGTTGATCACAATGTTTGAATAACTCAAACCGAAATAATGCATATAAAAAGAGATATATATTTTCAAAGCTGGTGGAAAGCGTGCCTTAGGTTAGCACTGAAGTGTGTCTTTAAATAATTATTTACTCCAGATTTTATTAAGTGTGTTTAAGATTAGCACTCAGAGCTGATAAAAGTATACGGTATATTGAAATGGAGTACAAAGTATTTTGCCAATGCAAAATCGAGACCTAAATCTAAATCAGAATCTGTGGTAGACTTAAAAGCTGTTGTTCAGATGCTCTTTATCAATCTGATTGATCTTGAACTATTTCACAAAGATGAACAGGCAAGCATTTCAGTCTCCAGATGTGCAAAGCTTGTACAGACAAGACCTAAAGGACTTACAGCTCTAAAAGCAGTGAAATGGGGTTCTACAAAATGAACATAACTGTGTACCACAATTTCAAGATTTTTGTTTCTAAAAAGTATACATCCTTTTCCTTCCATCTTGCAATTACTGCATGTGCTACCTTAAAATACATTGCAGACTTACTGGTTGTAACATAAAATGTGGAGAAAGTTAAAGGGGTATGAATGCCTTTACAAGATCACCATACAATAAACAGTTTAGACACTGGTCTTATAACAGCAATTTTGTTTTGGGTTGATAGACTTGCCAGACTGGCTTCTGAGGCAGGTAAAAATGAGAATATAGAAGAATAAAAAAAAATCCAAGATCTGTTTTTATCGAACCAACCGCATGGACGGATTTACATAAAACTTCGCTCCTTACTCATCTTAAATAATCTTAGTTAATAAGAAATTACAGTTTATATAAATAAATAATAAACATTTTTGGTTCAAATGATAAAAATGCCATGGTCGTACATGTATAGTGTCATGTGGTTTATGGAACTAGGGATCTATTAACCATACTGCGGATAAAGGATAGTCCCAGGCAGGGCTGGTGTTTGATGCTGAAACCGACTGTCTTTGGAGGTCTGCAGAGCCAAATGTTGTTAACTCATGTGAAATGCATTCAGTTAAAGTGTAATGGGGGGTTCCTCTTAAGTTCATTCTTAACCTTGAAAACAATACGTAAAAATCTGACTTTAACACTGAAATGATCAAAACATGTAAATCAAAGTGAGCTTGTTTTGTCATAATTTTCCTCCTTGAGACTAAATACTTCACTGTGCCGTGGCATGTTTAAAACTTTAAACAGGCAAGTTGTGCAATAGAAGAACAATAAAATCATGTCTCCACATGAAGAATGTTACGTGACACCTGCTCATTTGTCTCACTGTGGAAACACCACCATAAACAGGTTGCAGACAAGCTGCAGTACTTCTGCAGCGCATCGCCTGGGACGCTGCCATCTGTTTGCTCATAAAATCTTGTATGTCTATGTCAGAAGACAAACTAGAGCTAGAATCACTTCATCTTTGCTTCACCATTTTATATATTACTAAACATAAATACATGAGAAGGTAACATTATTTCATAAGCAGAAACTTATTTTTATTGAACCAAGATGTTTTACTTTCTCACAGTGTACTTGCATGGATGTACCTGCATGCATTATGTAGGACTAATCGTCGCTGTATAAGCTTGCAATTATAGTACTATTAATAATAAAGGTAAGCAATGATTTTGTTCCTCATTGCATGTGTCTCCAACTAAAATGTGTATTTACAGTCGTATCTACTAAATCAAACAAATATTTTTAGCAGGAAACTTTAAATTGCTTCCATTATCTGAAGAAAAATTGGATTTGCTTTTAAGTCTCTTAATGCGTGGGCTGCTTGTTCCATTATGGCACAATATTAGCCCCATAGTTGTTGAAAGACTTATTTTTTTGACAAATCTGAGCTCTGTTGTTGGGAGTCTGATAACAATGAAATGCTTCATGCAAGTAATTACAGTAATTGCCTGCTCTCCACATTTTGTTTAGGAGGTCTATTTCAATAATAATACAGTCCATATTAAAATGTCCAGCACTAACTGACTTTTCCTGAACAATGCCTTATTTAAGTATTTAAGTGTAAAATAATAAACTACTTTTAAGATAAATATTTATTCAGTGAACGAAAAATCAAATGTAAAGAAATAGTGTTTTAAGAAATTCACCATTGGCACTATTAGTGTTGTCTCTACTCTCAATACTTTGTACAATGCCTATATGACAGTACTTGGACTGCTATAACATTTGAACGTGGGGGAGCATCATCACTGAGGGATCTTTGACCATTGCCCTTTGGACCTCCTATCTCATGGGGTTTGCCACTCTAGGCCTCAAGAGCTACTATCCAGCAACTTTTAGATGCATCCCTGCTCCAACAAACCTGAATCAAATGGTTGAATTACCTCCTCACCATGTCACCACGTTTTGCAGAAGCTCCTTATGCACCAACCACCCTCCTCTTCTCAGACTCAGATCTCAGAGTAAGTTGAAAATAGGCACTTTTGACATCAGAACATCAGGAAAGCTCCACGACCTGACAAGGTATCCCCCACGTGCCTAAGAGCCTAAACTGACCAATGAGTCTCTGGAGCTGTGTGAGGTTCCCTCATGCTTCAAACTATTAATCATAATCCTGATCCCCAAGAAACACACTATTACTAGATTAAATGATTACCTGTCGCCCTGACATCTGTGGTCGTGAAATCCTCTGAGCGACTAGTGCTGAAGCCCCCCTGCTGGACCCCCTGCTGTTTGCTTATTGGGCAAATAGGTCAGCAGATGATGCAGTCAGTTTGGGACTACGCTTTTATCTTGTACCAACCACCCAGGGATGTATGCCAGGATCCTGTTGTGGACTTTAGCTCAGGCTTCAACACCATCAACCCATCCTCCATCAGAAGCTCACTCAGCTCACAGTGTCCACCTGTCAGTGGACCCTCAGTTTTCTGACTGACCAACAACAGTAGGTGACACTGGGGAGCATCTGTTCTTGCACAAGAATTATCATAGCACCACTGTTATTGGTCTGATCCAGAACAATGATGAGTCTGCATACAGACGGGACGTGGATCAGCTGGTGGGGTCAGAATAAGCTTATTGCACCACTACAGGATGTCCATACTGTTCATTTCTGCTTTATTTTATTTACTCTAAAGTTTATATGTCTATACTTAATGTCTGTATGCTGTTAGGTCTTTAAAACAAAGTCAAATTCCTTGTTTGTGTACACAATCTTGGCGAATAAAGCTGATTCTGATTCTATGAGCACTGATGAATTTGAACATTAGCAATTTGAAAAATGTGATTTATTATAGGGAATGTTCATGGTACCAAACTGGCATGGGGATGTTTCCACTCCCAATAAATGTGCTGAAATTGTATTTAATTTGGACTTTTTAAACCTTTTTTTTTCAGCATGAGATCATAGTACTGTAATAACATTTAAAGACTTTTTACAAATCTTTACCAGGGGCACCAATAAGTGTGACAATGCAGTAAATACCTTACTTTGGCCACCTTGTTAGGTACTGTGCCCAGTGTCACATAAGGTGGATTTACAATAAGCAAAGCCTGGGAATTCACATCACTGTCAAAGATCTAATTGATGTTTATTATGTGTATGGATATTTCCTTGGCTTCAAACATTACTATGATACATTTTTTTATGGGTTTGGCACAAAAAAGACTTTCATCACTGTTGTATCTATGAAAATAAGACTTAGTTAACTGTATAATACTTGACAATTTCTTTTATCATGTTACAATTTTGTCTGGGTGGAAGTCAATTATTCTTCGCTGCTGATAGTTTTCTGTGAAAAGTTTGGTCATTAAATCCTAAAGTTTTGATCCTGATCAACTTTAATTGGGAATGTGACAATTTTTCTAATTTTTTTTAATTAAAAAATACAACTTGCATTATATTCATATTAGCTTCTGTATGATCTTTTAATTGTAAACTGATTGAATAAACATCTGCTGTAATTACTGTGTTTGTAACAGAAAGGTAATTGTGGTACATGTCAGATCGCAGTAATGAATAGCTGTGAGTGAAAGTAGGTGGACATAAAGTGTGAAAAATAAGAAACCAGTTTTACAGCAAAGGGAAGATTTTTTTTTTTACTTTTAGCATTGCTCTACATCTACTAATGATTTAAAGATCACACAGACTAAAAAAGCTCCTTTTGTCAAAAAATTTCAAAGGGATTCCCAAGATTCTCCTGGTTTATGTCAGGGACATCTTGGTGCAATAATATATCAGAATTCAAAACCTTTATTTTGATCTTTAGGAAAATGCCAGAACGCAACATTGTATTGATAAAATACACCCTCTGTTTGAAGATTGGTCTTCAGCAGCATCAGATGCTCTACAATTAGTTCAGTACATGTTGCTGTATTTGTAGATTGTAGGTGATTAGCAGCTACAGATGTCTAATCATTTAATTCAGCAGCTTATTGTCCTTCAAGATATTTTCAATCAAACACCTACATACAAGATCTGCTAATTGGGTCCACTTGAAGAGGACAGCGGAAGACCCCAGTTCTAATGGCCCCTTTTAAAGACTGGCTTAAATTGTGAAATGTTTCATCTGTCACCATTTGAGCTGAGTACATCATAGACAGGAATAATGCAGGAATTGCTTAACCAGCAGTGGATCATGAGGATAATGTCTCAAAGGATAATATCACCACGATCTACAAGAAAACAAACAGGAGCATCTTCTTACACTAGAAACCTTTCTATTGGTTTGAAGTTTTTATTGACTTCATGCTTTTTTATGTGACCTCTGAGCTGATCCGGTCTTTGACCCTCCGTTGGTCAATCAAACCAAACCAGTAAAGGTAGGCGCATGCCACAGCAAATTAAGCCATTGTGGAAACATTGACTGACAGCAGCACTGCGAATTTTAATAGAGCACTAAACATGTTGCCACCCACTTCACATTTTACACAACTTTTGGTACATCCAGATGCTGCAGACCGGGAGTTTCCCACAATAACTGCATTTGCCATCTTTACACCAAGCCATTTCTTTCTGCTTCCAGCGTATCAGCTTTATGAACACACAAATTTTACCTTGCAAAAGTATTCATGCCTCTTGAATCTATTTACACTTTGTCACATTACAAACTGCAAATCTATTTTTTTGGGGATTTTATGTAATAGACCAACACTAAGTAGTGCATAATTGTGAAATGGGAGGAATTGATATTTTGATATATGGTCTTCAAAATGATTCACAAATACAAATCTCAAGTATGTTGCATGCATTTGTTTAAGCCCCTTTTATTCTGACACCTCTAAATAAAGTTGTTATGTAATCAAATGCCTTCAGGAGTAACCTTATAAGTAAATGGTGTTCACCTGTGTGCAATTAATCTAATTATGAATACGGTTATTCTCTGAAGGGCTTAGAGGCTTGCAAGAAAACATGAGTGAAAAACAGCATCATGAAGACCAAGGAACACAGCAGACATGTCAGAAATAAAGTTATTTAAAGTTTAAAGCAGGGTAAGGTCATAAAACAACATCACAAACTTTAAACCACTCACAGAGCATTGTTTCATGGCACTTCATCTAAACTGACAAGCTGTGCATAGAGGGCATTATTCAGTGAAGCAGTCATGAGGCTCATGGTAACTCTGGAGGAGCGGCAGAGATCAAGAGAGAGATTCTATAGACAAAAAATGTTTAGTTATATTCTCCACATATCTGGTCTGTAAGGAAAAGTGATGAGAAGTTCTGTTTAAAACAAACTATGTATAGGACACCACAAACATTTGGAAGAAGTTGGTCTGATAATCTGATTAACAGGTCACCCCTTACCACACCATTCCCAGTGTGACACATGACGATGGCAGGATCAAAATTCAATATTCTTTATCGTCATTATGACACCATTATGAAATTTAGCTGAGACCCAGCTCAAAAGATTTACATGTACTCACGCTGTGCTTCTACTTTTTCCCTTCAGCAGGACTGGAGAAGCTGGTCTGAGTTCAATTCAATTCAGTTTATTTATATAGCGCCAATTCACAACACATGTCGTCTCAAGGCACTTCACAAAAGTCAGGTACATACATTCCAATTAATCTTAATCATTGAACAGTGCAGTCAGAGTTAGTTATTTATTCAAATTGGATAAAAAGTTTTTCTATCTAAGGAAAGGAAACCCAGCAGATTGCATCCAGTCAGTGACTTGCAGCATTCACTCCTCCCGGATGAACATGTAGAGACAGTGGACAGTCACTGGCGTTGACTTTGCAGCAATCCCTCATACTGAGCATGCATGTAGCGACAGTGGAGAGGAAAAACTCCCTTTTAACAGGAAGAAAAACCTCCAGCAGAAACCAGGCTCAGGTGTGAGCGGCCATCTGCCCACGACCGACTGGGGGTTAGAGAGAACAGAGCAGAGACACAAAAAGGAACAAAGAAGCACTGATCCAGAATACTTTCTATGGGAAGGAAAAGGTAAAATGTTAATGGATGTAGCTCCTTTAGTCGTGTTCACCTAGAAAGAAGGAACAGATAAAACTCTGAGCCAGTTTTCAAGTTTAGAGTCTAAAGAGAGCACAGAGAGTTAGTCACAGTAAAAGCTCAGTCAGTAGCTATGTCTAGGAGAGAGAAAGGGTTAAACACTGAAAGACAGGGCCATGTGGATCATCGGTAGAGGGTGAGCATTAAGTTGTTGCCAGCAGAAGCTTGGAGGATTCCCCTCTCCAGAAAGGTGTTACAGGTAGACACAGAGTCAGGCCAGGTGTAGCTTCTAGGAAGAGAAAGAGAGAGAACAAAGTTAAAAGCTGAGATAACAGCAAATAAACAAAATTGAAGAGTAGTGTGAGAAGTAGCGAAGAGGGTGAAAGTGGTCATTATGTCCTCCAGCAGCCTAAGCCTATAGCAGCATAAGTACAGAGATAGCTCAGGATAACCTAAGCCACTCTAACTATAAGCTTTATCAAAAAAGGAAAGTTTTAAACCTAGCCTTAAAAGTAGACAGTTTGTCCATCTAGAGCCACTGATGGCCATTGTTATACTAAAAAACCACAACGATTGGGATACCTCTCTCTGTCAGATTGACCATAACCATTGGAAAGAGAGGGGGTCATACAGGTAGCAGAAATGGAGGGTGTGTTTACACCTCAACCGTAAACTGAGCCGGTTTTAGGCTAAACCTGACTCCCCCTTACTCCATCCAACAAGGGGAGAAGAAGACAGAGCTAAAATAAGGAAGATAGCTCAGGATAACTAAGCCACTCTAACTATAAGCTTTACAAAAAGGAAAAGTTTTAAGCCTAGCCTTAAAAGTAGACAGGGTGTCCGCCTCACGGACTAAAACTGAGAGCTGGTTCCACAGGAGAGGAGCCTGATAACTAAAGGATCTGCCTCCCATTCTACTTCTAGAGACTCTAGGAACCACCAGTAAACCTGCAGTCTGAGAACGAAGAGCTCTGTTAGGAACGTATGGAACAATCAGATCTCTGATGTATGATGGAGCTAAATCATTAGGGGTTTATATGTGAGGAGGAGAATTTTAAATTCTATTCTGGATTTAACAGGGAGCCAATGAAGGGAAGCTAAAGTAAGGGAAATATGATCTCTCTTTTTAATTTTTTATCAGAACTCTTGCTGCAGCATTTTGAATCAGCTGAAGGCTCTTAACTGCATTTTGTGGACATCCTGATAGTAAAGAATTACAATAGTCCAGCCTTGAAGCAACAAATGCATGGACTAGTTTTTCAGCGTCACTCCTGGACAGGATATTTCTAATTTTGGCAATGTTCCGGAGATGAAAAAAGGAAATCCTAGAAACCTGTTTAATATGGGATTTAAATGACATGTCCTGGTCAAAAATAACACCAAGGTTTTTTACTTTATTATCGGAGGTCAATTTAATGCCATCCAGGTTAAGTGATTGACTAAGCAGTTCTTTTTTAAAGACTCCGGTCCAAAGACCACAACTTCTGTCTTGTCTGAATTTAGAAGCAGAAAATTTAAAGTCATCCAAATTTTTATGTCTTCAAGACATGCTTGTAGACTATCTAACTGGTTGGGCTCATCAGGATTTATGGATAAGTAAAGCTGAGTATCATCAGCGTAACAGTGAAAATGTATTCTATGCTGCCTGATAATTTGACCTATTGGAAGCATATATATAGTAAAGAGAATTGGCCCAAGTACTGAACCCTGTGGCACTCCACAATTAACCCTGGAGTTTAAAGATGATTTATCATTTACATGAACAAACTGGAATCTGTCAGACAAATAAGATTTAAACCAGCCTAGCGCTGTTCCCCTGATCCCTACAGCATATTCCATCCTTTTTAAGAGAATATTATGGTCGACTGTATCAAATGCAGCACTGAGATCTAACAGAACCAGTACAGACACAAGTCCATTATCTGAGGCAATAAGAATATCATTAGTGACTTTCAGCAGAGCTGTTTCAGTGCTATGATGAGCTCTGAAACCTGACTGAAACTCTTCAAACAGGTCATTGCTGTGTAAATGCTCACACATTTGGGTTGATGGGAAGATGAATAGAACTGCATAGAAACCAAACAAATTCAGACTTCCAGCAGGACAACAAGCCTAAACATGCAGTAAGAGCTGCAATGGAATGCTTTAGATCAGTGGTCCATACTTTTTGCCAAGTAGACAAAAATAACCAAGTTCCAAGTACTTTTATTAAAAACGTATAAATAATTTTGTTCCTTTTTATGTTACATGCTGAAGAATAAATTAAACATGCAATGTTCTGATGAAACAAACAGAGTCAGATTTTTGTAGAAAAGGGATCTGTAAGTCATTGTTGATACGAAACATGGTCTTATTAAAAGAAATAACTTCTAATTCCTAATAATTTCTAATTTCTTTCAGCTGAATGCTTTCTGTTTTGCTGGTCTATGGGTCACTTAAAAAAAGCTTGCTGTGTTTTGAAAAGTTTAATGAATGGATGCAAACTACTTGTATTGATCTGATGCCTTTAGTTGTATGGAGATACCTGTATGACAATCCAAAACATTTTCAGTCTAATATAAATTGACTGTAAATGTTCCAGTTCATATTGCTCCACTTTGTTGTTCCCCATCTCTACTGCTTTGCATGTTCCAGCTGGCAGGAGTTCGCTTATTGTGCCTCGATGGTGCTATTTTTCTCCCACTGACTGAAATCCATTACAGGATGTTATAAAAGTGAACACCTATCCTGTACATATTTTGCTTTCCCCCCATTAACTGCACCTCCAAATTCCTTTAACAGTCTTGTTTTTCTCCATTTACAAAACAACCGCAGTCCCCTCAGACAATGCGTTTAGGATCCAGCTTCATTTGGTATGAGCCGACTGTAACAGCAGTGACTTTGAGAAGTTGCTGAAACTGGTTGTGTACTGAAGCCTGAACTTCTGTAAATGAAAAGAGAAAGTGAATCATTGCACTCAGGCTCAGCTTTAAACATCTGCAGAGTGAAAGAGTTATGGCTGCCCCTGATGTTGCAGATCTATTTGAGTGATTACATTATATCTCACATTGTCCTTTGCTGTAGGGTCAAGGCACAGCACAGACGAGACTGTCTCTCTGCTGTAAGTGAAGTAGGCTCAGTGTATCAAGGTTTTCACCACAGATGCATCTTGACTAATGGAAACACCTCTATCACATTATTGTATCTCATATCACCACAGTGGCAGACTGTAAACCGTAGAATAACACGGTCACAGTGTTATTTATACTCTGTGCACTAAGCGCAAAAGCAGGAGAGGGTAAGAGGCTTTTTCAAGGTGTCCTTAATGCTATAAACTTACATTCACTCAGCAATACATTTAAAGCCTGTGGAGGTGGGTGTTTTTCAGCTAGTTTAAATTAGTGGAAAAATAAATCTGTTACAGGCTGAAAAAACTAAAGATGGCAATGGGAAAACAAAAATCTCTTTCTGCCCTTTTAAAAGCCAATGGATGAGGCCATGGAAGTATCTCATTTCCTTTTTAAAGGCAGTAAAGTAAATGAGGTGACACTGCTTTTGTGCATCCATTGATGTTTTCCAGGAAAAAGAAATTCAGTGCTTGCGAGTTGCAACCCTTTATTTAGATTTACAATGGAAGAACACAGTGGGCAGAATTTACCTTTAGAAACAGGTGGATTTTTCAGGTGGACCAGTATATAGATCAATTTCAGCAGGACGTCAGCACCCTCGGTCTCCCTCTAGTTGGAAAAAGAGCCCCACTGCTGTCTTGAAGCCCAGCTTGTTTGAAAAGGAACACATCTACATACAATATTTGTTTTAAGTTTCCTTTTAGCACTGATATGCTCTACCCTGGTTTCTGCCAATCAGCATGGTTTGCATACACTAGTATTTTAATAGTATACATCCAATAGAAAACTATTAAGTAATTCCAATTAAATGTCATTTAAAAAAATCAGACTCATGCCAGTTAATCAGATTGGTCGAATCTGCAGTTCAATGCAATCTCGAGCCAGCATGCTGAAACAATGGCCTAATCAATATGCAACCACAACAAAGCTAAATAATTTATGCAGTAGATCTATAAAGTTATCTACAAAGGTTTTTTTTATCACGACCAGAGACAGAGAACCCAAATTCAGCCAAACACAAAGTGATAAGTAAAAGGGTTTATTCAGAAACTCAGGATCAGAGAGCAGAAGAGTAGCAGTCAGCTTCCAGGAACCACTGAGAACAGAGAGACTAGTTAGTGGCTGAATAAAACTCAGGATCTGCAAGGAGTTAGATAAAGCCACCAACCTTCTCAGTCTGGTGATGGGGCACAGAATCCAGAGGAGGAAGCGATCCAGACAGTTAATGAGGAAGCGTCCGACAGACGCAAGTCGGATTGCCGACTGATCCAAATCCTCCGGGGAACGAGCTGAAGCTGTGACAGGAACACAGAAAGCTGTGATTGTCCTCTTGACAATAAGTCCAGGCAGGCTAGAGAGCCAGGCGGACTCAGGCTGAATAAACCAGTGGCTAGGCTGAGACGTAAATCCAGGGACAGAAATAGGGTCGAATTCCAGGGCTAGAGGCGTCAGACAAGAGGCAGGCAGAGACATAAACCAGAGGCAGAAAACAGAGTCGAAATCCAAAATCCAATCCGTCAGACAAGGAGCAGGCAAGAGGGAATAATCCGTAAGGCTGCACCTCCGACATTCTGATCATAGACCTTCTTGCCTTCCTCCAGATGCGCTGACATCTTAGGGCCGCGGCCTGAGCAGAAGGAACCTCAGCCTCTTTTCTCCTGGACAGTGAACAAGGGTGGCTGAAAACCAACACAAATTTGGGGAAATGGGGATAACCCTGTGGCCACTAGCCAGGATGGTGTTGACCGCATATTCAACCCAGGGTTAAATTTTGAGACCCGTTTGGTTGTGTCGGACTCACATAGTGTGCGAAGTTTGGTCTCCCCTCCTGGTTGCCCTCTCCGTCTGTCCATCCGACTGGGGGTGAAATCTTGAGGACAAACAGTAATCCCAGCAAGGAACAAAACTCTTTCCAAAAACGTGACACAAACTGGGGCCCTCTGTCTGAGACAATGTCTGTGGGAAAGTGCCGTGAAGGCGGAAAACCTCACGTGACAGAATGTCCCCATTTCCTTGGTGAGGGCAACTTTTTGAGGGGGACTAGGTGAAACCTTTTTAGAAAATCTGTCAATGATGGTTAACAGAACTGTGAAACCATTAGAAACTGGCAAACCTGTGACAAAAGTCCATGGCTATGTGTGACCAGGGACAAGGAGGAATGGGTAGGGATGCAAGAGTCCAGCAGGAGGGCGATGAGAAGACTTGGCTTGGGGAACACTGAGTACAGGCCCGTGACTTTAATCTGTGACATCTTTGACAAGAGATGGCCACCAAAACTGAGTTCGGACAATCTGTAACGTCCTGCTGATACCAGGATGACAGAACAGACGTGAATTATGGCATAATTCAGTACCTTGGGTACGAGGCGTTCTGGGAAAAAAACCCCCGGTCAGGTGGGCATGAAGTTGGGATAGGGAGGTCTTTGGTGGCATCTCTAACCTCTCCCTCCAACTCCAACAGGGTGACAGAGAGTCTCACTGATTCCGGAAAAATAAACTCATCCCCCCCAGAGGTCTGTGACTCGGAGAGTTCCTGTATTCTGGACAGGGCGTCTGGTTTGCCATTTTTGGACTCTAGGTCTGAAAGACAAGAGAAGTTGAATCTTCTAAAAAATAAAGCCAACCTTGCCTGGGTTTAAAGGCGCTTCGCTGATCTCAGGTACTCCAGGTTCTTATGATCTTCCATACAAGAAACGGTTTCCCTTAGCCCCCTCTAGCCAATGCCTCCACTCCTCGAGAGCCAACTTGACTGCCAACATTTTCTCGGTCCCCCATCATAATTGCGCTCTGCTTGGGACAAAGTCCTAGAAAAAAAGGGGCACATGGGTGAATACGACCATCAGAATTTTTTTGGGTTCTAGAACAGCTCCAACCCCTGTGTTTGAGGCGTCAACCTCCACAATAAACTGTTTATCGGGGTTAGGGGACCGTAGAACAGGAGCAGACGTAAATAATCCTTTAAGCTTGACAAAAGCTCTTTCAGCCATCTCATTCCAAAAAAAACCTTGTCTTGGATGATGTGGGAGCATTAAGAGGGGCTGCAACGAGGCTATAGTTCCTGATGAACCGTCTGTAAAAATTAGCAAACCCCAGAAACCTTTGAAGCTGTTTTGCGGTCGGTAGGAGAAGGCCATTCCAAGACTTTGACTTTGGAGGGGTCCACTATAACTTGGTCTGGGAAAATGATGAATCCAAGGAATGAAGTGATAGGGGTGTGAAACTCACACTTTCAGCTTTGACAAACAGATGATTTTGAAGAAGACGGAGGAGGACAGCCGGACATGATTTCTGGGGTTTCCAGATCCTGAGAATAAATCAGAATGTCATCAAGGTATACAAAAACAAACTGTCCAACCATGTCCCTCAGGACATCATTCACCAATGCCTGAAAAACTGCAGGGGCATTGGTTAAACCAAAAGGCATTACAAGGTACTCATAGTGACCAGTGGGAGTGTTAAATGCCGTCTTCCATTCATCCCCCTCCTTGATACGAACAAGGTGGTAAGCGTTTCTCAAATCCAATTTAGAGAAGATCCTGGCGCCCTGAATCTGGTCCAAGGCAGTGTTCATAAGCGGTAGAGGGTATCGGTTCTTGACGGTGATGTCGTTTAAACCCCTGTAGTCGATAGAGGTCTCAAGGAACCATCCTTCTTTCCCACAAAGAAAAAGCCTACCCCTGCTGGAGAAGAAGGTCTAATAATACCAGCTTTTAGTGACTCATCAACATACTTCCTCATGGTACTGACAATGAATACAATCGACCCCTAGGGGGAGAAGTGCCTGGTAGGAGCTCAATGGCACAGTCATAGGGTCTATGAGGTGGAAGTGCCGTAGCCCTGGACTTGTTGAAAGCCTCCTTAAGCGCATGATATTCGGACGGCACCTTGGACAGATCAGGATATGTCTCCTCAATGTCATTCTCCGGAATAATATCTGTAGAGGCAGAAGACAGGCAAGTGGCCGAGCAGGACTTAGCCCAGCCCAAAATCTCTTTGGCTTGCCAGTCAATGTGGGGGTTGTGCTTTTGTAACCAGGAGGCCCCTAAAACAATGGGTAGTTTAGGAGAGTTGATGATCCTGAATGTGACCTCGTCCTGATGATTGCCCCCCAGTGTGAGTTTTATTACCTCCGTCTTGTAGTATGAACTGTTGATGCTATGACCATCCAAAGCCAGGACATTACGGGTGTCAGACGTGGGAAGGAGCTTGATGTCATGGTCCCTGGCGAACGACTAATCCATAAACTCCGTGTCCGCCCCTGAGTCAATGAATACTGACACCTGATGAGGAGTGGAAGACACTTGAATAATTGCAGGAAATGAGCATGAGGAGACAGACAGTTGACTTCGGCTCAGTAGAGTTCTCCTCACCTCTACTGAGCCTGGGCTTTTAACGGACACTTGAATGCAACATGACCCCGTCCACCACAATAAAAACACAAGTTATTCTTCCTTCGTCGATCTCGCCCCCCGCAGAAATCTTTGAACGACCCAACTGCATGGGCTCCGGGTCACAACAGTGATCAGAAGGTGGTGGAAGACCCTTGGGTTCTAGGTGGGGAACAGGACTGTGAGCTGAAGGGGAATTAACCCGTCTATGAAGCCTCTCCCTCCTCCTTTCTGTGAGCCACAAATCGATGCGGGTTGCCAGGTCCTCAAGTTGGTGAAGGGGGGCAGGTAGTCCCGGTAGCCAGTTCATCCTTGATGTTCTCATTCAGACCTTGCATGAAAGCATCCATTTAGCATGCTCCCTTCCAAAGGGTGTCTGCTGCCAGTAAATGAAAGTCAATGATATAAGATGTAACACTTCTCTGTCCCTGTTTTAAAGGAGAGTAAACCTCTGGCAGCTTCACGACTAGGAAGAAACTGGATCAAAAAACCCTGGTGAGCTCCTTGGAGAATGCAGAATAAGAAGCACATGTGATCGAATCATTCTGCCACTCAGCAGTGCCCCATTGCTTAGCCTTTCCAGAGAGCAGGGAAATAACAAACGCCACTTTAGAGCGCTCAGAAGGGAACGAAGAAGGCTAAAGCTCAAAATGAATCTCACATTGAGTAAGAAAAGCATGGCACTGGTCAGGATCTCCCCTAAACAGCTCAGGAGGCGTGAGTCTAGGTTCTCTTACCACAGCGGAAAGATCAGGAACTCTGGGGAGGACGCTGGCGTGGAAGCAGGAGTCATGGAGCACAGCATAGAAATCATTTCCTCCATGCCAGAATTAAGACGGGCAATCGAGTGATCAACTTTAGTGCGCCACTGCTGTGTTGGCGATGGGTCCATATTTTGCCCAGATTTTACTATCACGACCAGAGACAGAGAACCCAAATTCAGCCAAACAAAGTGATAAGTAAAAGGGTTTATTCAGAAACTCAGGATCAGAGAGCAGAAGAGCAGCAGTCAGCTTCCAGGAACCACTGAGAACAGAGAGACTAGTTAGTGGCTGAATAAAACTCAGGATCTGCAAGGAGTTAGATAAAGTCACTAACCTTCTCAACCTGGTGATGGGGCACAGAATCCAGAGGAGGAAGCGATCCAGACAGTTAATAAGGAAGCGTCCGACAGACTGAAGTCGGATTGCCGACTGATCCAAATCCTCCGGGGAACGAGCTGAAGCTGTGACAGGAACACAGAGAGGCTGAATAAACCAGTGGCTAGGCTGAGACGTAAATCCAGGGACAGAAATAGGGTCGAATTCCAGGGCTAGAGGCGTCAGACAAGGGGCAGGCAGAGACATAAACCAGAGGCAGAAAACAGAGTCGAAATCCAAAATCCAATCCGTCAGACAAGGAGCAGGCAAGAGGGAATAATCCGTAAGGCAAGGCAAAAGGTCAGGAAAAGGAGTCAGTCAGAAGGTACGCTGGATAACTACTCACAAATGTTTTCGAAAATATGCCACCGTCTGCCTGTCAGAGGGCTGTATATAACTGCAGCTCCACAGGTGTGTGGCATGATGGTGATTGCGCAGCAGCAGACAGGTGAAGCAGATGAGTTAATTGCATGAGTGAGAGCAGAGCAGGCAGACGGGCCAGAATCATAACATTTTTCTGTATAATCTACCAGAGGATCTAAAGTCCATAAGCTCTACACAAACTTTACTGAAAAAAAAATCTGATTTAGAGTATAACAAAATATAAATCAATTTACGCTTTTACCGTGTCCTTTAAACTAAATCTTTGAAGCTCATTAGAAGGTAATTTTTTGAGTAATGCCTAAAACCAGCAGATAAACAAAGAAGCTCAGTTACCAAAGAATTAAACTTTTTTTCTACTGACCAATTCTGAAGTATCAGGAACTTACACGACCATACTTACACTGTTAATAATATTATAAAGACCAACTGTCGCAGCCCAGCTGTCTGGAGGGCAGGCAGTAGAAAAATGTCAACACATACCTTTGTGTACATTGCAGTTTAGCAATTGTTTTCTGTGACTGCATACTGATTAATCAGGTTTTAGCATGCTTGCTTATTGCAGGAGATTACATAAAAGTAAATATTCAATGGATTTTCAATAATTGGGATCAATCTAATTGTGTAGTACTGCCTTGTGTAGTACTGCATTTTAATTGGATTTAAGCTGACTATTTTCTATATTAAATTGAATATAAACAAGAAGAAGATGGTTTGGACTTAAATTGATTTACTGTTATTGGATTTTTTTTTATTTCTAAAGCAAAATACCCTCAGACTTTGGTTGTGATTTCACAAAAAATAGATGGATAAACATAAGTTTAATCAGTAAATTATTTGGTTCTAGCTCAATGCAGTCTCATTACATCAGCTTATTGTTTGCAGTTTATTTAATTGTCTTGGTTATCTCGTCGATGTTAATAGGTGGAAAAAGAGGGGTAGATGTGTTGAGGAGGAAGGGCAAGCAAGAGCTGATAACATTCATCAGCCAGCTACTATGATAACAGGGCGAGCAATTGGCAGCAAAGAGATGAAGTGGGTTCAGTGAATGTAGGAAAATCTGCGGCTGAGGAAATAAATGAGAAAATCCTCTGCAGGCTCAGCAAATATCAGCAACAGATTTGTTCGAACTTAAATAATGATTCATAAATTGGCTCCAAATAAAAATAAAATTTGTAACAAAAAACAGGACACATTCAAGGTGTTGGTAAGACAAAGCATGAGAACAATAAAATGAAAGATAAAATGTTTGATAATAAGAAAACAGGAACAACTTTTTAAAATTGTCATTTGAAACAAAAGCAGATAGTAGGGGTGGTTTAGCTCTGAAGCATCCTGGAGCAAGAGGAGGTTTAAAATAAAAATACCTTACACTTCAACTTATGCATTTAGTATATTTTGATAATTAGCATGTAACATGCTAATTAACTTTTAGCATGCTACAAGTGTAGCTCCACAGTTGTAAGCCCTACATGCAAACTTTTGCATGTAGGCCTGCATGAAGGTGCATGAAGATGCTAGAAAGACAAGTTATGCCTTGCTAGAAAGGTGAGTGACTTGAGTTTGCTGTGGTATGAGACATGTGGGGGTGCTGCAAAGAGAAAGGTGCTTTTTGTACCGTTTTGTTTACAGAGTCAGCAATGTCTGAGGGACCTTAAAATGTTATCGCCTGTGTTTAATCTGCTGTTAAACTAAAAGGTATTTGTGCAAAACTTATTTGGGGAATAATTTCGTGAAGATTAAAGCCTCCTCTTGAGACATTTTTAAGAAAAAAAAATTGGTGGAGTTTTACCTAGTTTTATAGATCGCCAAAAAGAGGCGTGGCCTGCTTGCTCTCATTTTTTGCAGAGCTGATTCTGAGTAAAAGGTTAAAATTTTTGACTAAATGACTCTCATGTGAAGACCAACTGAAACATATGAAGGATATTGCATTGTGCATTGATTTGGATCCCAGGATTTTGTGTTAGAATCTTTAAACATTACATATTGATTAAGTTTTATCGAGGCTTCCGATCCAGGGAGAAACAAACTCTTCAACTAGTCAGTTTCGCATGTTCATTTTTCAAACTAAAGTAGTAATTTGTGTACTGTAGGCTTGGCTATCTATACTAAACCCCTGCCCCTGCCCCTGCCTTTTCTCCTTAGCTGATCTGATGATGTTTCCTACTTTCCAGCACACCTGATGGTATGGGTGTGGAAACCTCCCATATATAAATGGGAATTATTCAGATAGTGGGGACACAGTCCAGTTGTGACACCTGTTGTTGTATCATTGTTACAGTGAGGTTAATTAAACAATAACAGAGCAAATGGTGTGCTGAGTACTAAGTAAGAGTTATTGTAGGCCACTCTTTAGGGGTGTTTGGAGGAGTTAATCATGCTGAAAAGGAAGCTGCTCATTAGTCTTGATGATTTTAACTCCAGACCTCTGAATCTCTACCTAAGGGGATACTGATGAAAAGATTCTGCTGGGCATGAATGAGATCCCAGATGATGAGACTGACTCTACAGTGTATTCTCCATTCATACACAGACCACAGCCACATTAGTGACGTTTACAAAAGATATGATTCTTTTGAAGTTCTCGAGTCTCAGTAAGTGAAAGCTGCTCTTAGTGTTTTATTACTTAGCTTGATTATAATGCTCTGCACACTATGCAATTGCTACTTTTTCCAACTTAATTTCATTTTAAATTACATTTCTTACTTAAGTGACCAAATATGAGCATACATAGCGCATACTCATTGCTCAGTTGTTTTCGTCACGTGTCATGGCAGCAGACACGTGAAACAGCACAGTGTGCAATGCAGACACAGGCTGCATGCAGCGGGAGAGAGGAGGACGGCAGTCACGCTGTGCGCTTGACAGGGAAACCCGTCTTTCTCAGGGTGAAACAGAAGAAACCTTAAGGCACGATACTGCCTTTGTATTTCAGGGCTATTTTTTTTGTTTGAATGTTTGCACACTTTATTTAGGTAATGTTAATTCAATTCAATTTCAATTTAGTTTATTTATATAGCGCCAATTCACAACAGTTAACAGTTAAGTGTTGTTTACCATTAATGTTTTGCCTTATTTGTTTATATTTAATGGTGCAGTAGATGATTTTTGGTTCTGCCGAAGCAACTTAAGTGAACTTTTTTCTCTTCCATTTTGTTACATTTTGCTATTACAAATAGCAACAAATGCTATTAATTGAATATATATACAAAACTTTTTTTTTTTTTCGCAACATACTGTGGTTCTATTTTGCACCTTTTAGGTAAAGATATTTTTCTGACTAAATACAGATTGTGCAACCTTTTTGTGAATTTCACCCACACATGCCAGGTTTCCCAAAATTGAAATATGTAATACTATATTATAAAACTAAAACTATATTATAAATATAATAAAACGGCTTGTTCTTCCAAATATATACATTTTCAGAAATGGATTATCTGAGCAGCTCTTTGACGTAAATGGATTCCGAAGTCTCGGTTCCCATTCATAGAGTCATAAGTCCCATCACTATCAGTAGTGCTCTGAAAAGGCACCACTAATTATAATAATGCAAAGTTGATTTTTACAGACCTGTATTACTAAACATTATAGTAACAACTCCTCCTCATCTCACTCTAAGCTCCACTCAAATTTTGCCATCCCTGTTTAAACCAAGATTGTGTCTAGTATGTTATTTGCTTTTAAATGCTTTACCCAGGTTCAGTAAATTTACTTGTATGTTTGGCTGGGTTAGGTTGCAGATTTACCACATGTTAAAAAGCAAGTTCATGTCTGGTTGTGTAATTCAGAAGGAAAAGCCCTAGTCTGTTAAGTGGAATGGTGACAAAAAAATCTGTTTACTGATTGCCACTGCATCAGATACCAGCTCGTCTTATTCTCTCATCTGTAGTGTAAAATGTGCAAAATTAACAGCCACCTTTCACAGAAGTGCCTTCTGTATGAAGGATGATTTAAATCGTCTCTACAGAACGGGAGCTTTGAGAACTTAGATCCTGTTATGCACTAATCCTCCCCTGAAGGAAAAGGAAAGGAACACAGGTACCTGTGCCAAAATCTCCGCACTTCTGAGGAAAATATATCTTCTTGCTTCTTTACCCGGGGAGGGAACACATTTTTTCTAACACATTTTCATATTCCAGCATTTAGGCTGTCAGAGTGCTTTTTTTTTCTCGTGGTATCCTTGGATTAAATGTGTGTGTTTGGATGATGGTGTGCAGGCTGTTACATAGCACTAAAAAAGTGAACGAAAGCCTAAAATTTGAATCTGTTCAAGGACTGCTTCAAGTACTCTAGAGAAACATCCTTATTCAATGATCTACTATTAAAAGCTTGTTGGACAAATATACTTCACATTAATCCAAAAATGTACTCTGACAAAGTAAAGTAAGGGCTTTTTTCTTCTCTGTGTATTTTTTAAACATTGTGTTAAAAAATCAGCCTGCAAGAAGAT
>JAHHUM010001296.1:0-194518 GCA_036173005.1 Crenichthys baileyi
AATAAGATAGAATATAAACATTTTTTATAATAAAAATTGATGCCCAATATATAGTTAATTTTAAATCAGTTATTGTTGTAGATTAATTTTATAATTATTCTACTAATGCAATTTCAGACATTTAAAATATTACACAAGGAGACGGAGAAATTATTCACTGTACAAAAATTATACGAAGACAATATGTTTGGACAAAGATTTACAGCATGTTTACCTAACTCATCTTAATAGTTGTTTGTGTTTATTTTGTACAATATTTGTAACATCTGTTTTAAATGCTAAGCAAATAACATGACGATCAGTCAATAAAGAATAAACTTAGACAATGATCAAGGTATTATGATATGGTTTCATAACATTTAAAATGGTCACAGTTATTACATTATTAGCAGCAATTACATTACTGGCCATTACTAAATTATTGGTTGCTACCATATCCAAACAGTGCAAATCAATTTTATAATATTTTATAAAAGATGGGTCTGCAATGCTTAATATTCACTGAAGGCACTCAAGCTCAATTAATTATTGGCAATTAGCAATATTGGTTTTTGTTCACGTATCAATATAATAGAAAACATTTTTGCTGCTGCGTGGACATTTTCTTAAGCTGTAATTTATAATACCATGTATGATGGCATATCTAAAAATGCATTTTAATTGGTTCCAAAAATATTTAGTCCTATCACGTAAATTAAAATGCATGTGGTTTAGGATTGTGTGTGTGTTGGGATGAAGGGTGTAAAATATACTGCCTGTTACTGCCTAAGGACAGGGTAACTATGATGTAACCATTTCATTTCCTTTGCTTTCCATACTTTAAGGTTGCCTTCTTAGATCACAAGGTCAGTGCTCTACACACATCTAATAATAACTTGCCAAATTACTCAAAAGATAGGGCCAAGTGGTGAGGTGAGTAGGGGAATTAATTTCCATTAGTGCAGACAGAGCATCTGCATAGGGTAGCATGTGATTAGGTAATGCTATTATTTGTTCATTGCTATGAGATTTATGTAGCATTTACATTCCATAGCAGTGGTGCACATGCGTAGTGTATATTGCATTTCTAGTCTGAGGCACTCATGAATCAAAGTTTTTCGACATGCTCAAAGAAAAATTCCCACCAGCCTGGTCTAGCTGGAAATAACACTGCGTATGTTTTCAGTATTAGATGCTTAGAAATGTGATTCTGGACTGTTATTTATTGAAAGTTGAATATCTTTATGCAGCACAGAAATGCAGTACATATTAGAGAGACATCTTGTTAGACTAGACCTCTGGGAGGAGAATTTATTCATCGACATGTATTCATTGTGAAGTGACAGAGACATTATTCTCAAGTTTAAAGGGATGCCATAATACCTAGAACCTTTTCATTAAAATTCATTTAAATAGCCAATTTATTTGACCTCATTAACAACAGTCATGTAAACATCAGAGCAAGCCTATTTCAATAACCTGGATTTTTATGCAAAGTTGCTACATATTTTTAGTATAGCTGTAGCTTTGACCTGAAAACTTACAATGTCACAGAGTAAAAGAAAAAAATATTATAGGTACATACTTTGGTTGAAAACCACTAGACGCTGAAAACTATAGAATAAATTTTTAAGAACCTCGGAGTCACAGTAAAAAAAACCCTACTGGCTTTCGATTTAAAAGTTGTGCTCTTGTCTGACCCCTGAAAAGATAATCCTGAATGGTCATGCCATTTTTGCTCTGGCCAGAAAAGGTTATCTTAGCCTTCCTTGTTTCATTCTGAAATTAAATCAAGAACACGAGAAGAGATGGTACAAAGTAGGGCACTGCCTTCAAAAGAGCTTCGGCTGTGGCTGTGCTGTGGGAGGACGCTATTTTGATTACTGTCCAGTCCTAGTAATAGCAAGAACTGTGACTTACATAATCACACTTACAATGAATGTTTCAAACGTCAACTGCAGCGTCGCTGCTCCCAAACGAGGCTGATCTTTTTAACAGCAATTCCACATGCCTGCAGGTTAATGGGATTAAACCTGAGCAGATGCAAAGAAGGGAGCAGATACTTTCAGATATATTTTCCCGCAAAAATACTTTCTGTGGCAAAATGCTAGTAGTATGTCTTTTCTATCTATTTTCTATTGCATAATTTAAGACTTGAGAGTTCGAAACTTCTACAAAAAAATAAAAAATTTCTCAATTTTGCAGATTAGTTGCGTTTTCTAATCTGGACTCTGTTTTTCTAATGCGATTATTGCAGCATGACCTAGGGTTTAAAAGACTCCATCCTTAAGTCAGAAAAGACTAAACGTCCATATGCCGTCTCTGTTTTAGTGGTCTATGTCAAATCATCAGTTCGATAATTAATGCCTGAGGTGGTAAGAGAGCCAATAAACGAGCTGGTAAAACTGGAGTCATGCTATTGCACATTAGCCCTCCCAAACTATTAATAAAAACTGTCACTCTAATTAGTGGGTATGAAAAAACACATTCACACAAACACAAGCACCAGCATAACGACTTACACCGACATGCTCACAGGCATGCACAAGGCAGATGCCACCTTTTACATCTGTCCTGTGACTGACCTTTATTCCACATACATAATATTGGTCCAATCTCTTCTCCAAATACACTTTTAAAATAGAGACAACTATTATTAAAACAGGTCAAGAAAATAGCAGATGCTTAAAGCAAAAGTTATTGGAAATAACAGAGTTAAAGAGCTATAATAAAAATGCAAAGACTCCCCAGGCCTTTCTCTGGGTAAAGTTAATGGCAGAACCTAATGCGTGTACTCCCCCCCACATTCCAAATGCACAGCGAAAGAAGGGATGGATGGCAGAATATCAAGACCTTCCACCTCATCTCATCACAAAGAGGTGTGTCCTCTAACAATGGTAAAAGCCAATGGATGAGTTCATTGTTGAGTCCATGCACTTTAAATACTGCTTAGTTTTAAGTGTTCTGTAAATCCTAGACAATTAAAAATATTTGACTCCTATCACTTGTAGCAAACGTTTTGATTTGACTTTTCATCTCTAAAGAGTCTTTACTCTCCGGCCCATTTCAGCCAGCTGGATTTTATGATTTGTCAAAATTAATTAGCTATCTGAAGCTGCATTTAACTCTCATGATGGCTCGAGAGGCTACTCTGTGAGGGTGAAGCATTTCCTCCAAAAGCACTATTAAAACCTTGGTTTTATATACCGATATACTCAGAGGAAAAGACCTTACGTTTTAGAGGCATGCATTATGATCTGAAAAAAATAAAGCTGAAATCTTTGGCCATAATGACCACTGTTACATTTGGAGCAAAAACTGAAACTTGCAACTCTCAAAAGTGAATTGCATTGTAGACATCCGCTCAGGACTCTGATTTTCAACAGCATCAGATATTATGACAAACGACATGCTTAGGAAAAATATATTTGCACTGTCAAAAAATAGAGAACAAGCTGTTTGCTATGGTTAGCCAGAGAAAAATTATGCTAAGTTTGCAATCAACAGGTGGCAAACCCATTTTTATCCCGAATAACTTTGACGTTTTATTCTTGAAGCTACTTCACTTAGATTCTTTTGAACTATCGTTATTAAATGTTTACAATCAGGTATTAAACAACTCAGCCAAACAAAGCAGCTAACATTACATCTTTAAACAGAGGCATGGCTTATCTTGTACCTTGTAAGGTTAGCTCCTGTGATAGTTTTTAATGAAGAAACCTAAGACTGAATGAGGATACCGATATTACAGAATCCGACAGGTTTGTCTCCAGACATTAACGTTGCATAACTTCTGCTCAGCAGTGATCTTTGTTAGAGCTATCATTTATCATGCAAATATGTTCAAATATAGAATAGATTTAAAATGTATGTATTCATGCATCCTCCCATTTCTGCATGGAACAGATAAATAAAACACTAGCACACACACAATAAATCATTATATCCGTATGCATTATTACATTTACATGCCTATTGACACATTTTTGAAAATATGCTTTAACTTCATGCTCTCTAGTATAGGAGTAAATTCCCCTACATATTAAAAAACATCTCAAACATGATGCAGTGCAAACTCTAAAATTTCTGGTATCAATTAGGAATGAAAAGCCTAGTTCACACCGATAGCTTCACCCAACACCCTCTGTAAATAACACACACAATCAAGAACAGAGCGTTCAGTTTCATAATGGACCGACTGCTGTTTGAGCGCATTATTCACAACAGCAGGGAACATCCAAAAATATTTTCGGCGGCAAATAGCTTAACAAATGAAAGCAATGAAAGATAGATGAGGAAGTCAGCGTTCATTCATATTTGATAGCTGGGCTTAAGATGCATTATCCGACCAACACAACAAGCCCCAGCTATCAGTGCCACAAATAATGAGATGGAAGGAGCATCTGTGATGAAAGAGGGTTGGGTATGTGAGTGCCGTGGGTGTGACCATGGATGTTCTATATATGTTGTGGAGACATAAATCAGTTCACAGCAACATAATAATAGGGTTTCCAAAAGCAACTACCAACAATAGAAACGAATTACAAATAACAGTTTGACCCAACAGTATACTGTCTGATTTAAATAATATAATTATGGTCTGACTCATTTTGATCTAATTTAGTTCAAGACAACTATGATCTAAGTCAATACTGAGAAAATACAATAAAAATGTAATTTAACAAAACACTGTAGCAATTAGCAGTTACCGAGTATTCAGCAAAAGGCCCCAAAACAACCCAAACATGAAAAACTCAAATAATTTTATTTTAATGTTCTTTAACAAAACGGATAAATTCAAAATGATGAGTAGTGACCCTTAACATAAAGCACCCTCCACAGTTATTGATAAAGTTTCAGTAAATGAATCTTTTATGGCAGCAGGACAATCTCAAACAGTACATTTACTCAGTGGGAGAATAAAATCCATATTAAGAAACAGTTCTTTAAAATAAAATAATCTGTGTAGTAATTATTAGCAACCCTAACAACCTCCATGAAATAAATGAAGCATTTTCATAATTTACAGCTTATTTTTTAGGTTAAACAGAGTATCTAGTAAATTTGAATTAGTAAATCCCTGACTATAGTTCCAGAGGTGTACATAGGACCTGACACAAGGGCTTGTTTCTGCTAGCCACTCCTCAAAATGGGAAACACAAGAGAACATGATATTTAAGTAGAGCTGATTTGTGTTGATCTTTTTTAACTCACCAAGTGTGTCTGCCCACATACAGTCTGAGCTGTAATAAAAATTCTTTAAACAATTGGAACAAGCTTTGACAACAGCCCACGTTTGTCTAGTAGAGGATGGAAAGCTCCATATCGTTCTTTAAAAATAATACAATAATATTGTAAAAGGACATTAATTTGTACTATTAGCATAGTTTTAAGTAGTTTGTTCATATTTGTGCTCTTTAGGTGAAGCTTAACCACAGCTGGCCCACTACAAAAATATGAACCCACTATTTAAAGTCTGACTTTAATACAATGCATTTGCTAACCTGACTTCTCTAAAACTTTTAATGCTCTTTGTGGACACCTTTTGGTTTGGAAGCCCTAAACAGCGGTTTCGTTTGCATCTATCTTGGTTCTGATCAGAACATTAAAAAAAAAAAGATTTTTTTTGGTCTGCTCTGGGCTGGGGGCAGTAGCTTGGAATGGGGCACATTTTCAAAATGTTGTCTCGGCATTGTAAATACTGTACCAGTTATGAAGCTTGTTAAAGATATCACAAGACTATAAGTTGAAATTAGATTGTAAAAGTAGGTTTTGTGTGTTGTGTGAACATTGTTGTTGTGTACATTTTGTTGGACAGTTGTTAGGCAATGCTGTCACACAGTGTGACTGGTAAAGTAAACACAAGAAAGAGGCTCATCGTTGCAGACAAGTGACTCAGAAGTGCAGCCACTTAAGACATCTTGTTCTGCATGTGCACGTATGCTTACAAGTGCTTTCTGCCATCATGTTTAGTCATAATCTACACTCCTTTAGGTTTCCTCTTTCAAGACAAACAATGCAACCTCATGCAGTTCGCATGAGGTTTCTGTCCTCTGCTCGTGTGGCATTTTCCAGTCAATCGAGAATCAGATCAGCTGACACTGTGGATCGATGAAGAGGCAGGAAGACTCTTTATTTGAAGTCCCTGGGGCCAGTCTATCTGTCACTCATTCACCAGCCCCTCTTCAGAGTCTGCTTCTGTCTGTTTTCTGCCAATATATGTTATGTTCAAATGTTTATATTGCATCTTTTGGTGTGTTCCACTAATGAGAGAAAATTATCAGTGTACTATGCTCTGAGTCCATAGACGTGCCTCTGGGACTCATAAATCCTGGTGCAGAAACAGCCTCAGATAGTAATAAAGGAAGCTTGTCAAAGTTGGAGATGCTTGTGCATAATAAAAGTCATTGATTGCATCTATTTTTTTCAATACATCTGCTAAAGATTAAACTTTTTTTAAAAGAAAAAAAGCTGTACCCCATGTTCTTTGTGTTATTTGGTTTAGAATTGCTCTAATGCATAACTTCTCCATCTAACCTTACTTTTAAGGGATTTATAGACTAACCATTACTTGGATATAAAATAAGAAACAAATGTAATCTTTGCATGTATATACAGTACAAGAAATCAGAAGGCTTTAGGCTAATCATTATTTTCTGCTATTAATCAAAGAGCTGCTGTGGAAAACGTTGGTTGGAAGTAACCTAGCCAACCATGCTGGTACATTCAACACCCCCCCTACAGACACACACACACACACATACATACACCCCATTCAACATTTCACAAAGGTCTAATAGCTGTGGCACTTGAGCTTGATGAAAGCAGGGCAATGAAAGCAAAGTAAGACAGTCACAGAAGTTGGCTTTTCTCTCTGCCACTCCTCCACACGTCTGCAGGCTTATTACCGGTAAGCAGAGTCAATGAGCACAGTCCTACATGCTCCATTTTTTTAGAATACTACCCACCAAGCATTGCTCACCTGTCACTGTGGGGAAATGAAGTGGGCATTTATATGGAGTAGTGAGAGAACCTGTAGTTCAGCTTTGAACAGTGAAAAGAATGTTGTCATGCATCTTTATGCACCTGTGGCAAATGGCCTTTTTGATTTAGGCTTATGTTTACAATTACAGTGCCTTGCAAAATATGTGATAAAAGTCATCATACCCCTCGAACCATTTCACATTTTGTCATGTTACATTTAAAGACTTAAATGTATTTTTTGGGGATTGAAGGAGATAGACCATTGCAAAATGTTCATCATTTTGAAGTTGAAGGAAATTTATACTGTACATGGCTTTAAAAATTAGAATCACTAGCTTCACACATTTAGATACTGAACCTTTGTCCATTATCAGTTGCAAAATTAGCTCAAGCTCATTCAGTTTGGGGCATCTGTGAACGTAAATTTTCAAGTTTTGCCCCAAATTCAGGTCTGGACTTAAACTAAACTAACAAACTAATAAAATACAATAAAGTTTGTGGTTTCAAATCTAAATTTGAAAACTACGATTGCAACTGTAGGCTTACGGTTTAGGTTTAGCTCATACAATATAGTAACATAATGTTGGGACCCCAGCCATGGGTTACAACATTAAAGGCCACTAAGAACTTTTCTGGAACTTTCAAAATAAATCGGACTTCCCGTGACGTCTGTTTGAATAAAAAACCCTGCTTTGCAACAAACTGACCTCTTCCACGCAGGTCCCCAGCGGAACTGGACAGAGGGACACAGCGCGCTAATTTCTCTTTGCAGGCAAACAGACATAACTCTTCAAACTGGATCCAAGAGTGTAATACGATCACGAGATCATATGCACTAAGTTAAGTACGAATGAATTGCTGTTTGTGTATCCGGTATTAATTAATGAACGGGGGTAAATAAGGTGCAAGCATTGCTTGACTTTCTCTCTGAGGTTGACAGAAGCAAACTGTGTTCCAGAGAGTTCCCAGCAGAAACCCTGTCTCTACAACGCCGATCTTGCATTGTGAATGGTTGTCTAAAGGTATACCAATTATTGCCTAAGTTAGTTCCAAGAGTAATTTAACTTTCTTGATTCTTCAAGATAATCCTTTGTCCTCAAACATAAACATTGCATGGTAATGTTGAATCACTCTTGCGGTCACGGTTTTCAACCATCTTTAATCAACTTGTTTATATTGTACAAAGCCCATTAGTCTTCCTTATTCTTTAATCCTGCTTGGTAGTATAAGTTGCGTTGTTTTAGCATAGTAAAGAGTTTGTTGATTGAAAAGTGTTTGACTTGAAGTTCGGTAGAAAAATTTTAAGTTCTGCTCATGTATAGAGACCGAGGTGCAGTTGGGGAAGACCCCATTACAGATTTCCTCCCAATCTGCTAGATCAAACGTCAGCCCTAGGTCATGCTCCCACACCAGCCTCACAGCATCATAACCTGAGGAGTCAGAGCCAGATAATAAACTATATATCTTAGAGATAAGTCCTTTAGGAGATTTGGTCATGACAATTACATTCTCTAACTCTGACAATTTTGTGCGTAATTGTCCTGTCCTCCAGAGAGAGCTCACAAAATGACGGATCTGTAGGTATTTATAAAAATCTCTATTAGAAATATTGAAATCGGCTTTAATTTGTTCAAAGGATTTAACAGAGTCAGAGTCCAGTATGTCCATAATATTTGACAATCCCTTTGATGACCACTCAGACAGACTTATTTTTTTAATAAATTCTTGTATTTTAAGAAATTGTGTGAATTCATTCTGTGTGTGTACAGAGTTTTGCTGTTCAATAATGTCAGAGCTTGGCTCATCCCTTTCAATTTTGTCCTAATACCAGCGCCTTATTGGGCTGGTATTCACAGGACAACCCTTAACAAACTGAAATATTATTTAATAAAATATTAATGTATTAATATTAAATAATACATTCGTATTCATAATCACAACAATAACATACAAGTATGATTAAAACATGAAACACATATGATAGTCCACGTATATTTTAGCATGGTTTCATTTTTGCACATAAGGCTTGAACAATTGCCACTTTCTGTGACCTTTTAGAACCACACCAACTTGACCCATAGCCCCCTACGCCCCGGTTTTGTGGGGTTTGGCACTCCACACCCATGAGCCATGGGAGCCGGCTCCCACCACACAGATCCGCCCAAGCAGGGGTTTCTGAGGCTGGAGACCGCAAGCAATTAGCTCTGATCTGACAGTGTGACTCCTCAGCTTCTTCACTCTCCCTGCTGAGAGATTTCCGGAGCCCTGCGATGCTGAGCCTTATCGATCGTCAAGCTGGAAAGGTCAGTGACTTGGCTCACTGCCGCAACATTTCTGCTCTGGCATTCACTACAACTGCCTAACCAGTCTGGCACCATACATCTAAGACAGAGCAAAGTAAAAAACTAGACAACAGCATATAAATCCTTAGCTAACAATGTTATTTTTGGATAATTCACAGTCTGCGTTTAGCTTCTTAGTATTTAGAGCCAATCCTGTGAACGTCAAGCAGTTTAAAGCTACCTTCATCTGCTCGGGAAGCGCACAGAGATGATTAAAAGTAGCAGGGAGCAGCATCTTCAAATGTTAGTCAGGACCTACCCTGACGTAACAAGAGAAAGCAGAACTCTGATGGAATACACCATGAGAGGAAGTGAAACCACATTGAGAGACATCCCCCCTGATGAATATGTTTTATCAAGGCTGAATAAGGCATCAGCTCAATGATTTAGATTAACACTATGTGTGCGTGCTGCATCAATCTAAGTTAAATCTCCTCTGCAAGGGAAGTTGGTTGTCTGTCTGACCAAGCACATCATCATCACATCAGTGCTGAATTATGCAGAGGCAGGGAGAGGTTTTTTTTTCCTCTACCAGAATTTGTGACTGCTAAAGAACTCTAAGTGGTGTTTCTCTCTTAAAAGAACATTACCCAGTTTCAAGATGCTTCAGTTTTGAGCTTTAAGGTTTCATGCAACTTCTTTTTCTCCGTTACCGCTTTTCTGTTCTGTGCAAAATCACAAAATGTTTTCATTCAAATTTACCAGAACTGTTATGAAAAAAATAAACATACATTGCCTTGGAAAAATATTCATACCTCTTGAGTAGTTTAGCATATTTGCTATATTAAATAACCAAAACCTACTATGTATTTTATTGGGATTTCTTGTGATAGACCAACATAAGTTGTGGCATAGAGGAAAAAGGATACAGGCTTTTCTATTTTTTAACTAAACTTGAAAAATGTCAATCCTTTGTAGAACCACCTTTCCATGGTATTACAGCTGAAAATCTTTTGAATATGTCTCTACCAGTTTTTCACATTTAGAGACTGAATTTTTTATCCATTCTTCTTTGCAAAATAGCTCAAGCTCAGTGAGACAGAAGGTGAGTGTCTTTGAACATCAATTTTCAAGTCTTGCCACAGATTATATTTAGGTCTGGACTTGGGCCATTCTATCACTTGAATGTATGCAAGGGTTGGCAACTCCAGTCCTCGAGGGTCGGTATCCTGCAACTTTTATGTGTGTCGTTGGTCCAACAGACCTAAATCAAATAGCTGAATTACCTCCTCAGTATGCAGTCAAGTTCTGTACCGGCCTGGTAATGAGCCATACATTTGATTCAGGTGTGTAGGCAGAGACACCTCTTAAAGGAGCAGGACACCAGCCCTCGAGGACTGGAGTTGCCCAGCCCTGTGTGATGTTCCCTCGGGCTTCAAATGCTCCACCATCATTCTGGTCCCCTTGAAATGCACCATCCGGGGTTAAGTAACTACAGGACTTTCATCCAGATGTGTGTTGATGAAATCATTTAAGCAACATTTAAGCATCCCGTTTGTGGACTTCAGCTCGGCCTTTAACACCATAAACCCAGACATTCCCACCAGAAGCTCACCTAGCTCACAGTGCCGGCCTCTTCCTGTCAGTGGTTCACCAGCTTCCTGACTGACTGGTGGCAGAAAGTGAGACTTGGAAGAATCGTTTCCACACAAGAACCATCAGCACTGTCGCCCCCTACAGGTGTGTTCTCTTATAAAAACTGTTTATATACATATTTACAAAAAACAATTTGCTTTATTTGACTTTTTACATATTTTTATGTAAAAAGTCTTCACTGGAAGTGGGACCAATGTCAAATTCCTTCTTTGTGTGCACAGACTTGATGAATAAAGCTAAATCTGATTCTGAATATGCTCTGACCTTAACCATTGTAGCTTTAAATGCATTTTGAGGGTCAATTCATGATTGCCCAGTATTTAGCTCCATCCATCTTTGCATCAGCTCTGACCAACTTCCTATTACTGCTGAAAACAAAGTATCTCCATAGCATGATGCTGCCCCTACCATATTTCAATGTGAAGATAGTGAGTTCAGAGTGATGTGCGGTGTTGGTTTCCCTAAATACAGTGTTTACATGTTGGCTAAAATTTTGCTCTGATCTGACCACAGCCCCTTCGTCCATATCTTTTATGTATCCCCAACACAGCTTTTGACAAACTGCAAATATTCCATTTATTGCCTTTCTTTCATGGATGGCTTTCGTCTTCTTCTCTCTTCTTCTCTTCTTAAAGGCCAGGTTTGCACAGTGTTTGACAAATTCTTGTCCCGTCAACAAATTCTCCCATCTGAGATCTAGATCTCTGCATCTTCTCCATCATCACCATCAGGTGGATGGCCATGTTTTGGTTGGTTTGCGGTTGTTCTATACATTTTTAACATTTTTGCATAATGGATTGGGCAGTTCCCTGTTTGAAATTCAAAGCATAGGGCAGTTCCCTGTTTGAAATTCAAAGCATAGGATATTTTTTATAACCTAACTCTGATTTAAACTTCTTCACCTTTTGATCTGTCTGTTGTGTCCCTTGGTCTTCATGATGCTGTTTGTTCACTAATGTCTAATAAACCTCTGAGGCCTTCACAGAACAGCTGGATTTCAACTGTGATTAAATTTCACTCATGTGGACTCTTATTTCTAATCACGTGACGTCTGGTAGTGGTTTGTTGCACAGGATATTGTTTAGGGGAGTCAGAGTTAAGAGGACTGAATACAAATGCACACTTTTAAAATTTGAAGACTTTGAAAGTTGTTAATTAGTGTCTTGAAAAAGTTTAAGAAATGTAAATACTTTTGCAAGGTAAGCTTGTAAGATTGTATAGTTTACATGTAATTTTGTGTTGGTATAACAGAACCCACTAACCAACTTGCACATTCTGTGGAACACCATTACAATTAACTTAAACACCCGACATAGGCTCTGCAAAGCGATGAGACGTTCAATTCACACATGACTGCTCTCAGGCAGCAAGGGATCTGTTCATTTCAACCACATCAGTGACCCCCTTAAATGAAAAGGCCCTCAAGAGAGGGCAGAATCTAATTTAATCGTACACTGTGAAAAGCAATGTCAGTGTCTTTAACACTGTAAATCAAGAACATGTTAAGGTGTTGGACTTATTTCATCTCCTGGGAAAAAGAATGAGGAGTCAGTATAATGCATTGAGATCTCACTTTCCTATTTCCAACGACATTCACTTCACGGGAGCAAAGAATTTCACTGCAAAGTTGCATGACATCTGAGGCCTTTAAACATTTGCTGCATGTTGAAGTAATGGGACATTTATAATGCCTTTCAAATGTTTTAACATCATATTATTCTACTGGAATTCTATGGGATTGTCCAAAAAAAAGCAATAATATTTTTATAGAGAAAATGTGTGTTGTGAACATGTGTATTCAGGTGCTCTTAACCCCTAAATAAAATACAGCTCAATCAATTGCCTTTAAAAGTCATCTTACTGGTAAAGAGATTTCATCCGTGTGTAAATTAATCTCAGTTTAAATCCAGCTATTCTGTGAAGGCCCCAGATGTTTGTAGGAACACAAAATGGATCAGGGTTAGGTTATACAACATGCTTTGAATGTCAGACAGGGAACTGTTCAATCTATTATCCAAAAATAAAAAAGTATCAGGGATAAAGTTCAAAGAAGAGTTAGGTTATAAAACAATATCACAAGCTTTGACGATCTCATCGAGCACTGTTCAATCAATCATCCAATGAAAGAAAGAGTATTGCACAACTTCAAACCTACTAAGAAACCTACCTGGATGAGCTGCACTACCTGAGCCACTTGTGTGGGTTGTAGAGTCCGTCTCATGCTACCATGAGTGTGAAAGCACCACCAACATTCAAAAGTGACCAAAACATCAGCCAGAAAGCATAGGTACTGAGAAGTGGTCTGTGGTCCCCATCTACAGAACCACTTCTTTATTGAGTGTGTCTTGCTAATCGCCAAAGATTTCCCCCTGTTGTCTATTTCATTTGCACAACAGCATGTGAAATTGATTGTCAATCAGTGTTGCTTCCTAAGTGGACAGTTTGATTTCACAGAAGTTTGATTTACTTGGAGTTATATTGTGTTGTTTAAGTGTTCCCTTTATTTATTTATTTATTGATAGATAGATCGATAGATAGATATGAATAATTTCTGCAGAAGTAAGAAATTAAAGTGTGCATGTGTTCATTCATTCATTCATTCATTTTTACTCAAGATTTCTGCAGCTCTGTGCTTTTATCAATATGATGTGTTTACTCTGCATTTTAATTTAGGACACATTTTACAACCAAAAAACATGTTTTGAAAATGATTATTGATATCTTGTTGACAAGATATTTAAAGAGAAATATATAAACTGGCAAAAACAAATAAAAATCAGTAGAGAGCTTCTACCTGTAATATTTTTCAGTTTCATTTTAAGGTATTAAATGATATGAGAATTAAATAATTGGTTTAATCATTATTCGATCATTTTTGAACATTCAAGGATCTGCAAATACGAGATGTATGGCGAGTAGAGGCTCAAAATTTGTAAAAATAGAATAAAATGAAATGAGAACAATGAAGAAGTTCTAGAAATTTCTGCGGTTATTTTTTAATCTATATCATATTCAGAACATTAAAACTTGTCAATGTGGATTGAAGCCTGAAATGACTTTCAAAGGAGTTGTGTCTTCGTCCATTCATCACCCATCACCATTAATTGTTCGGTTTCCAATTTGCATTTCTTTATTGGTGAGCAAACAAAGCACATCCACAGTAATTAGTTTGATATTTCACTTCGATCCAACTGGTAAGTAATTATCATAGATATTGGAAGCAGCTGGAAATGGCTGGCCCAGCTCCATAAATTACAATTAATCTGCTGGCCAGAATCTTTGAAGCTCCTTATTCCATGGACCTACAAAAACTCCCGCTGGCTATCTTTTTTTTGGCTTTATGTATATGTAATGTCTTAATTAGTAAGCTTCCAACTGAATTTTGTTTGTTTCTAACTAAGTTGGCTTGTTTCCTCATTTTAGGCTGGGCTAGCAGTTAGCTGGGTAAAACAAAAGGTAAACATAAAAAACTACAAAGGAGGGGAACTGGGACTTTCGTTCAGAAACAATTGGTTTTCTACTGTTGTTTTTTTTTTTTTTTTTTTTTTCAAATTGGATAAGCAATTTAAAGCATATTTTCTGACCCAGAAGGACCTTTAGATGTATGTCAGTCTAAAACAGAATCACTATTATAGACATTATTTGATGAGGAGAAGTATGGAACAACATCTGTTAACGTCAGTGGTTAGCGTTATTAAATTAATTACCACTGCTACCTCCAAACGTACCTTCTCCATGTTTACCAGTGAAAACTAGGTGCAGCAGTAGCTGCGTTTCCATTACAAATGTGCGCAAAACTTTGTCGATATTCTGCTAATGTTGAAAAAACACAATTTCGAAATTGCAGTTTCCATTAAATAAGAAATGCAATTAAAATCACATTAGAAATAGTTTGTTCGTGGGACAACATCATCCTCCTACTACTTCCTGTGGTCTACTTTTTCACCTTTTTCACCTGTAGTAACATCCAGTTGTTGATCACATGACTCGTGTGATGTGAAAAAAGTGTTTCCATTGCAGTTTTGCGAAATACACCAATTTTGATATGGCACAAAACCACCTAGTGCAAATACAGCGAATTTATATCTCAAAATTGACGTGATTAAGCAAATTTATTTTTTGCAATTTGATGGTCATTGGAAACGCAGCTAGTGGCTCATTTTTCAGTGCCTGAGCCAAGTGAACAATTGATTTGTCTATCAATATTTTCACTTCACTTCACTAATTTGAGCAATATGACAGACAGTGTACTTAGTACTAAGGTTTGACAGATACATCACTGTAGTGAAAATAAACCTTCGACAGTAAAACATAAACACAAATTGGGTCAAAAAGTAAGACTTTTAGCTGCTTCCTTTCACTGCTGCTATGTTTTACATAATAACCTCACAGCTTACTTATATGAATTCTAGTGACAAAATGTTTAGGAAGGCTGTTAATTTTCTGTGTGCATCACAGTAATAAGGTCAGTCAGAATCAAAGCAAAAATTAGGGGTGCTGGGTGGCTAATTTGGTTAAGCAGGTCCACCATATGCAAAAGCTGCAGATCTTGACCAGGATACCTGAGTTTAATTCCCGGTCTCAGGCCATTTGCTGCATGTCTTTCTCTTCTGTCTCCACCCTCTTTCCTTTCAAATTACTGTTCAATAAAGGCAACTATTGCCAAAAAACGAGCACAAATTAGAATGTTCAACATAAATGTTTTTTGAATTACAGCTTTTACAACAAGCGATCACTGTGGTGATCGCTTGTTATCACTGTGGTGATCACTGGGTAAGGTGCTGGTCTATTAGGTCCATCTTACACTTATTCAATCAAAAAATGCAGCCTGTCACTCTTTTGAGAGAATGGTCAATATTTGAGAGTCAATATTTCTCCAGACAGGAAAAATATTGACCCTCATCTCAGTGTAAAATTAACAATATAAATATTTGCCTTATTAATTCATACTGGAGCTGGAGGCTTTGCTTTCATCACTTTCTTCTTTGGTGGTCACTGTGTTATGCACTGATGCCCGAGTTTGGTGTTCTGGAAGAAAGTTCATCATGCTTCGAGAACTTTTGGCTGCATTCTTGGCTGCCTTGGGCTCAGTTTCTTTCATTTACGCTTTTTTAACATATTTCTCAACTTTGGATGTGGGAATATATATAATTATTGTGAGTTATAAGCTCAGACACCAAAGCAAAAGAAAAACTGCAAAAAATATTATACAGTATGTGCCCTCTGTCTACTTCATATCATCTGGATTCATGACCTGCACCCCTAATATAGGTCTTGGTAATTTTCACCTTGGAACAACACATCTGTTGGAAAGGATTTATAACATGTGGTACCCTTAACTGACCAAATTCAGATCAAAACACTGTATGCAAGAAAAAAGCAAATACAAAAAAAAAAAATCAAGCTCATTTCATTTTCGGTCAAAGAGAATTGCAAACAGTATCTTTCCCTAGCGGGGAAAGGCAGTCCATTTAGCAAGCACTCAAGTAATCTGATGAAGTAAAATGAATGGGAGTGGGCTGGAATGGTAATTTGGCTGTGGAACCATTTTATCGCATAGGAACACATTTAAGAGGTATTGTGTCAATGTAGGCTACTCTGGAGGAGGCTGTGAAAAATCACAGACTGCCAGGGTGTGAACTGACATGACTCTGTGTTCTCTATGGCAAAGAAACATAATTTCAGCCAACTATGTCTTGCTTGACAGGCTTCAACATTGCCAGGGAGAGAACACAACATGAGGGAAACATTGTAGACAAACATCAGTATCTGAAATTTGTACTGCGTATAGGACCGACGTCCAAGCTGCGAACTCGATTCCTATTTATATCAGCTATCGTTCAGACAACACATTTCTAGGATCTGACGAGTTGCAACTGTGAAAGAAAAGAGTGACAGGCTCCATTTTTTTTGGAATAGACAAGTGTAACATGTGCTGTGACTGCTCTCCTCTCTCACCATGGAAATGGTCCTTCTAATTAAATCCATCTGCATTCCACAGTGTCACCCTAATTATCGCACAAGATCTGCATTGTTCCATGGAGCTTTACAAATCCAGTCACAAAAAGCTTAGGTGTAGAAGTTCACATTAAAATACAGACCAATGTATGGGGAACAAATAATCTATTTGTCATTTCATATACAGTATATTTAAACAACCAATGATATGAAATTGTCTGGATTAAAAGCACTACACTGGTAAGCACTGTATTTTCTAACTAAGTCCTTATAACACAGCAGTAGGGATATCAAACATGACCTCAAACAGAAGATCAAACTGCATTGCAATGGTCACTTGTACACGTAAATGCATTTTACATAAAAAAAAAATTATTTTTGAAGGGTCTGAAGAGCTGCAGTTCAATGATTCCTTAGTATATTATTTGAACTGTTCTTGTATGTCCAGCTTTATAAGAGCCAGCCACATTTATGGTAACCTCTGGTAACGATATACAAAAAGCCCTAAAATGAATTCATCTTGTAATTCAGTATCATAACCTGGGTCTGAAAATGTCTGGACTCTATTGGACTGATTTGAATAAATATTTTAGGTTATCATTTAGACCTTTTTGTCCGTAAAGTGCCTTGAGATAACATTTGTTTTAAATTGACACTATATTCATTAAATAAACTGAATTTCAATTATGTGAAAAGTACCTCATGGTCACTGATAAGTATGGTGGAGGATCTGTGATGCTTTGGGCCCGTGTCTCTTCAAAAGGATCTTGGAAATATATTAGAGTTCATGGTTTTGTGGACTCTTAAAAATACCAGAACGTTATGGACTATGCCAGGGAACTGAAAATATGTCGTCGTTGCATAAATGGCCAAATCAACACAGACATGATTCAGCAGACACAATAAACCTTCCTCTACAACCTTCTCGGCTCTCAAACCCTATAGAAGACCTGTGGGAGGACACCATAATAGAGGATCCAGGGCTCTGAATGATCCAGAGAATAGGTGTGCAAACTTTTTGACACAAAGGCCAAAATCACCAAGTTACAAGTACTCGCAGATCACGACGTTTTTTATTAAAAATGCAAAAAAAGAAATTTATCTTGGATTTTTTTTTTTATCTGTTCAATAGAAAGAATATTGTCTTGACCTACAACGATTTGAATGGGATATAAGTCATTGTTTCTTGTATGTAGCAAGGTTTAATGACTGTGTAAGCCTGAGTCTTGGGTTTTTAATTTGTTTAGTTGAACTCAAATTAAAGGTTGGATTTTTCTAAATACCTCAGTGTATGATTAAGCTACTGAAAAAAAAGATTAGGTCACAAGATTGCCAACAAATGTGGCCTGCACTGTATGTAGTTGGGATATGTTATCCATTTTCCTGGTGCCAATATGTGCAAAATATCTGAATGTGAAGGTAAGTTAGGTTTAAAAGTCTGTATAACGTTTATGTTGAAGACATTTTTAAATAAGGCAGTCATTAGACTAAAACGTCCTTTCTTGAATTTTTCATTTCAACAGAGAAGAGGAATAAATCAAAACCAATGCTACCTTTAGAAACATTGATCCTTGTTTTTGTCGCACTTCTTGCCTCTGGAGATCTTCATTTAGACATCAACAAATGGAAAATGCTACATTCAAGCCTCGAAACCAGACAGGAAAAAGATATTCTTCTCTTTAGGTCTATTTAGTGATGAAATTATGTCTAGAGTGACCAACAGCATGCTGATCAGAGCGAGCGAATTTAACTAATTACAATGTAATGACTTTCTGGATAAATTACACTGTTGACTCATTGATAACACTAATGGGAAAGTTATTGGAAGAGTTCCTGCTAACTGCATACTAAATGTTAATGTAACCAGAACAGAATAAAAGCAGACCACCTAACGGGTTCACATTCAGTGAATCATTAAAATAATTAGAATGCTTCATCTGGTCATATACAACACTCTGCAAACATTTTAAACCAGTCACAATTACTTTATGACTGCTTAGAGCTAACAGGCCTGTCTGGGAGGGGCCAAGATCAAAATGGACTTCAGACACCTTAAAATTACTCCAGCCTCATAGTGCACTATTTTATAAAGCTTCAGGCTGTCATTACATTTGCATTAAGCAGTTATTTAAACATCAGTTGATGGTGATATACACAGAAAATTCAGGCAGGAGGTGATGCACAACAAATGATCGTCCTGTGTGAAACATGCACTGAATATGGATGGAACATGTAAAATGTCCATTTAGTAAAAATACAGATTATGTTTCCCCAAGAGAGACCAAGAACAAAGCAGACTTTTATGTCTTAAAGCAGCCCCTGTCTGAAAATGTCAGGCTAGTTTATGGACCTTTAAATTGTTGTGGCATTTGGATGGGGCACTTATTTACGTGGGAAATTGATGTAGTGCACCACCAGTGATTCTCCACATGTAAAGTCAGAGTAACTGACAAATAGAAAAATAAGCCAGTACAAAAATTAATAAAATAGTGTTCACTTTCCATTTCTGCCCAATGCAAATGTGACAACAGTTTGAAGGTTCATAAAATGGCATCGTCTAGACTGTTATGAGGCTTTGAGACTGGGGTTGTTTTAAATCCGTTTTGTCTTTTTGGATTAGTTGTTACCTTCAGCCTTTAGGACCAACTAATGTGGATTATATTAAATCCAGAAAAAAGTCAGCTAAATTATGAACTGCTTTTAATCTTTTAAATAAACCTCACGTCAAATTTCAAGAGCTATCTCTTAAAGAATGGGAAAATAATCCACCAATAGACATCATCTTTTAGGTGATCACTTATTCTTTGTTAAATGTTTGTTAATAAGACCCTTGTGGGAATCATTTTATGAGCACCAAAATATCCTCGTTGCTATCTGTCAAATTCTGTAATTTGTGGGATTTTTCATAATCTTGGTATAAGAGATCAGGAAAACATGCCATAAGATCACATATAAATTTGGTTCTTGGCAAATCTGTCTGTTGACAACTGATTAACCACTTTTTAGGATGGTGTTAAGGCTACCGTCCTTTGAAAAGGCTCGAAGCTCTACTGAAAATAAGATCAAAAGCAGCCAAAAGTCCAAAAAATGACCTCTAATAATCTTCAATAATCATTGATCAAGACCTCTTTAAAATATAACAAGAAAGTCAGGCTCCTTGAAAGCATATAGTACATAAATGGGATTATTTTTCAAAGCATAGTTGGATACTTTTGGTAATCAAGTCATGGACAAACTAATCATTCCGTCTGAAGAGGCATTCAGGAAGTGTGGATAAAAACCAGACAGTTAAATAATCAGCAATAAGACCTTGAATGTGATAACACCACCTGTTCATTATTGTGCAAGCGAGCGCCCTGGCAAAAAAAAATCATCTATGCTGTAAGTGGGAGCTGACTCATGAACATGGACTTATCCAATGATGTCACTTAGAAATCTGAAGTCTGCTAATTTACAGTTTAACTCTGACTGTGACATTAATTAACAAATTATAAGATAATCATCACCAACACTTTTATTGATTAAAGTCACCCATTCCCATCTACATGTTTTAATGATTCACACTTCACACATCAGACTGAGGGTGGTATTAGCTTTGTTTGTTGCAAATTTGGTAGCAGATTATTGCTCCTGGTGGGGTCTAACTCAACAGGAAAAACAGAGGCGGGGACTTGAGGCAAAAGTGGAACAAGTCATCCTCTTTTGATGCTGTTTTGGCTGCTTTTACAGATATGGATTAGATGAGCTTGATCCTACAAGCTGAAGAGGGCTTTCAGTTGAGCTGAGGCATGTATGTGAGAATGGCCCCTTAAGTGTTTAGATAAATATCTTTTGTTCCCATTTCAGCAGTGCTCAAATATTTTCTTTTTTTTTGTTATTCTTTCTTTCTCTGTCACCTCAGTGCTGTTTCTGTGAGGCCAAAAAAATGTTCAGTGCTGTGCAATAAGATTAACAACCCCTTGGACATTTTTCAGGTTATAACAACAGACTTCAATGTATTTTATTGGGATTGTGTATGAGGGAATAGTGTGACGTGTGGTTTTCACAATCAAAAAAAAATAAAACCTGAAAGCTGTGGCCTGCCTTTATATTTAGCCTTCTGAATCAATACATTATAGAACCACCTTTTTCTGCAAAATGGGTGCAAGTATTTTGTAAAGACTGAAATCTTCACCCATTTGCAAAATAGTTTAACTTTGTACGACTGGACTGAGAGCATCTGTGTAACTGCAAGCCTTGTCACAAATTTCCAGCAGGGTTCAGGTTTATACCTTGACTTTGCATCTGTATCCATATTTCCATTAATTCTAACCAGCTGCTATGGCCCTGCTAAAAGAAAGCATCCCCGCAGCATGATACTGCCACCCCCGTGTTTCAACATGGGAATGGTTTGTTCAGGATGATGTGAAGTGCTAGTTTTTCATCAGACAGAGGGTTTTGCACAGAGGTCTCATTTGACCTGAGCACCTTCTTCCATGTTTGGTGTATGCCACAAGCCATATGGCTTCTTATGGCTTTCTTTTAACAATTGATTTATTATTGCCACTATAAGGTCACACCTGTGTTCTCTGTGGAACTTCACTGCTCCTCCATAATCACTACGGGCCTCTTAGCAGTAGTAGTCACTTTAAGTTGATGGGCATGTTTAGGTGGGTTTGCATGATGGGTGTTGGTTGAGAATCTAACCTGCTTTACATGTCTCTACATCTTTATCCCTGACCTGTCTGCTGTCTCCTTGGTCTTCATGATGCTGTTTGTTCACTAATGTTCTCTAACACACCACTGAAGCCTTCACAGAACATCTGGATTTATATTGAAATTAAATTACACAAAATTACACAAACATCCAATAACTGATTATTCTGTATTGTGAAAAGGGGTCTAAATACAAATGCACAGCATATTTTTCAGATTTTTACTAGTGAATATATTAAAAAACATGCACAATTCCTTCCACTTGACACACTACTTTGTGTTCTTTACATAAAGGTCTTGTAAAATGCGCAGTTTGTAGTAAACCTGAGTAAAAATACATTTGCAAAGCGCAGAGCAATGGTTTTGCAGCTGTTAACTTGACTTTTCAATTTGTTTCCCCCATAAAACCCTATTTCCCCCATATGCAAAACAAAGGTTTATTTTTTTTTTATTGTGCTTCCCTTTAAACTCTGCCCAGCCCCAAATGGGGGGAAAAAAGTCGTTTCTATTTAAATCTGCTAAATGAAAGCAAAGATGGCTGCAGTATTGTTCCCGGGAAACCGTTTAAAAAACATTTAAATTTTTGCTATTTTTACATGATGGAAGGGGCAACACCGAAATTTTTCCCGCTTATCAGGCGTCAAAAAGACGTGGGCTAAAGAAAAAGTAAATTTTATTTCGTATCTAGCCTAAAATGTTTTTTGCCCCGTCTGTAGGGCCTCCCGAAAGTGAAAAGTGGGTCATTTAGGGGGTTTTGCCGCAAAAAGTAAAAGCTCCGGGGCGTTCTGGGTATTGGGATTAATAAACCCCAACCAACAAAAAATGTTGGGAAAAAGACTTTAAATTTTGTTGTGCGGTGTGTTCAGTTCCCCATGGTTTTTAGCTCCCTTTTACAATTTAAGCCTAAGCACTCCAAAAGGGCTCCCTTTTCCCCGGGGGAAACCCTTTTTTGCATTTAAAAACCATTAAGGGCACTTGGGGTGTTTGAGAGACTGTAGTACAGCATCTATTCAGCAGATTAAAAAATTTTGCCCCAATCTTTCCCAGCAACGCATGCAGGGTTTTTTGGGGGAATGCATTTGCAGGGTTTCGGGAATTGCAAATGTTTTAAAAGATGAGGATGAGAGTGTGCAAAAGGAGGGCAGCATCGCAGACATCTGCAGTGCTTCTGATTTTTCTAAGCAAGCAGCCCCCAGTTTGCCCTGTTTTGTGGAAAAATCTTTTTTTTTTGTTTGTTTTTTGGGTTGTTTTTGCATCAAACATGACTCCCCGTGCCCGGGGGGGCACAGGCTTTTGCATGCGGCCCTCTTCGATAGGGCACAAATGTTCCTCGCTGTTATTTCTCGAAGCACAACACAAGACTAGAGAAATAACAAAAAATTAGTTTTATATTTTTGTTATATGATGAAAAAGAAACAAAAGCCCCAGACAAATAAACAAAATGGGCATTTGTGAGGTTTAAAAAAGACTGATTTCAGGCCCGATGTCCCGCTTTATAGAAACCGGGGAGCTTGGGTCTGGCACAAAACCCTTTCAACCCCCTTTTTTTTTTTTTTTAAATTTAGCAGCTGGTGACCAATTTTCCCCTCAGGGTATGGCTGGGGAAATTTGTCCCCTTTCCGCCCCTTTTCCCTCTTCCCCATCCCCGAGCATCTTTATTTTATCCGCCAGTTAAATGCTGCTGAAATTAGTCTTTTTAAATCCTTCTGGATGCAAATGAGTTTCCCGTTTTAATTTTACAAAAATAAAAGCAAAAAAGAGAAATTAAAAACATTTTAGGGGGGTTTTGAAACCCCTGATTTTTAATGTTGATTAAAATCATTTCCCCTACTTTTAAAACGAAAATTAAAAAATTAAAGCAATTATTCCTTGAATGAATAACTCTTAAAAAGGTTTTTCAGAATTGAGATCCCGATTTTTCAAAGAAAAGGAGATATACAGAGCCCTCATTTAAATTTATGAAAAAATTCTAAATCCCTAAAAAAATCTATATTATAGGGGCAGCATAACTTTGGCTCCGTGTCCTTTTTCAAATTCCCAAACCCCCAGAAAAAACTCTTGGGGCGTCCCGTTTTATTTCTCCTTACGGGCTTTTTTGGAAAAAATAATCAGCAGATTTTTTCCATGTCCCTTATCCAAACCCTCCAGTCCCTTTCCCCATTCGGGTCCCGGTCCCCGGGGAACAGCTGTAACAAGGAAAACCCGACTTCCCTCTTCCCCCCCACTTGGCCCGCTCGCGTGGGGGAAACCCCCGGCTTTTCCCGGCCCCGCCCCAGAAACATAGTCCCTCAAGCTGTTCCCGGGTCTTCCTCTGGGCCCCCTCCCGGTGTGCCCAGAACACCTCAACCCGGGGGGGCGGGGAAAAGGAAGGGGATCCTACCAGAGGCCCCAGCCAAAACCCCACCCGGGTCCTTGAAATGGAAAAAACCCGTGGGTCCCCCCCAAGATGACTGGGTTCTCACCCTATCCTAAGGGAGAAACCCGACACCGAAACTCATTTCGGCCACTTTTATCCGTGATCTCGTTTTCGGGGATGTCCCAAACCAGTGGCGTGCCAGACCTTTTTTCGGGCCCGGTTTCTCAAGTGGAAAAAAGGGCCCCCTTGTGTTGGGACATGGAAACTGTCCGGGTTTCCTTTGTAGTGTGAGATTTATTACAGGGACAGCCCTTAAAAATAATTTATAGTTTAACTAAGGGCCCCCAAAAAGAAAAGGGCCTGTGGGTTTTAGGGAAATTTACCACCCAGGGAAAAAAAAATCAAAAAAAGAAAGCATTTTAAAAAAATTTTTAAGATTAATAAGGAAAAAAATTATTTATAAAATTGGGTTTAAAATTAGAATTTTGATTCAAAACCAGCCTTTAACCGGGAAATTTCCCGAGTCAAAAAAAGGGAAAAGAATTTTCCTTTTTTTTTTCTTTTTACCCTTTACACAACGTGTTTGCTGGAAATATAATTCTGTTTCTTTTTATCACAAAAAGTCTTCTGCATCAAATAAAAATTTAAAGTTGTAGCAAAGCAGGTTTACACTTTCCAAAAATTTTCCAGGTAGGTCACAACTAAAATGAGTTAAACCCCAGAAATGTGGGGTCCCCCGTGACGTTTTTACAGGGTAAAAACAAATAAAAACCCAGAAAAATTTGTTTAAAATTTTTTATAGTCAAAAATTTAAACACGCAGAGGGAAAAATGAAACATAAAATCAAACCCATACTTTTGCATGAGCCAGTGTAATATATGACAGAAATTTTTCTTAGAGAAAAAAAAAAATGAGATTAAAAAGTCCGGAGAACGGATGTTGCTATTTAGAAATTAAAAAAACTCTGAAACACGTAAACATTTTTAAACCCCACAGAAAGAAAATACAACTTGCCTACATGCCCCAGATTTACTGAAATTTTTTAAAGGGAAATTTTGTAGTGTATAAAAGTAATGTTTAAACCCGTCATTTGGCCATATTTCAATAAAAAAAAAGGGGAGGTGGGTCTACACCCAAATTTTGTTTTTATCTGTGCACGTCCCTGGGAAAAATCATGACCCCTAGGCGGCGGTGGGAAGGGAGATTGACCGGGAAAACGAGAGCTTCGATTTTACTCAGCTCTCTCTTTCCCCCACGACCGACCATAAGCGCCCACATCACTGCTGGGGCAACACCAAAACTGTCATGATTTCCCACTCCATTTTTTTTCCCTCCCTTTGGAAAAAAGAAACCCCCAACTTGAAAATCCTTCCCCTTGAAAGGGAGGACCTTCCCCCCCCGACCCGGGATGGCATTCTCCCCCTTTTTGGCTCAAGACCCTGGCCCCGGACTTGGAGGGACTGATTCTCAACCAGCCCCCTTTACCCTGGGGTGCAAACTGCCCCCCCGTTGGGGCACTGTAGAACAGAGCTGATAAAGGGATTTTGCCAATATCCGCAAAAAAACAGAGACGCAAAACCTCGGCCAAAAAAAAGGGATCCCCCAAAAACCTTTGGGTGCGCCTAAAAAAATTTTGTCCTTAAAAATTATGAAAAGAAAACGGGGACAAAGGGCCCCTTTGTGGGTTCATGGTTTTGATTTTTTGGGGGTTTTGGGTTTTTTTTGGGCTTTTTTCACATTGGGAAATTTTTGGGTTTAATTTTTTTGTTTATTTTTTTTCTTGTTCATTTGTGAATGCTGCAGCAAATAAATTTTCTTCGTCTGCACACACTGTCTCTCAGGCCGCTGCAGCTCCCCCCAGCCCTCTTTTGTCGCTCCACCCCCGGTTTTTTGAGGCAACACCTGACGGCTGGAAAAAAGCGTTTTAAGTTAAAGCAGCCAAATAAAAAGCTTTCAGGGCGACCAGCTCATGTATTCCCTCCTGAGGGTGATGGGGGGAATCATGCGATGGAAGAGGGGTTTGGGGGACGGGGGGAGGCAAATTTTTCTGGGGTCCGGCCCCTTCACCCACACCAACACAAGAGCGCTGCTGCAAACTTTAGTTCCCCCGTCTTTGGTTTTCAGAAGAGCTGCTGCAGCTCAGCCCCCCTCATGTCCCCCAAATTTCTGCTGCTGTTCAGACATGGGAAAAGCCCCTTTCTCCAGGGGACTGCTGCCGCGAGCAACCCCCAAAGCCAGGGCCCCCCAGGGGTTGGGTTCTGCTGGTGCGAGCAGTTCCCCGTCCTGTCACTGCTGCCCCAACAGTTTCCTGACTGCGCTGCTGTTTTAGCAGTCCCGCCAGGGCTAAACAAGCCTCGCAAAAGTTTCCCGGGGGGGCCCTTTGGGGGGGGCCTGCCTCCATTTTTCCCCGCCTGTTCTGGGGGCCCTGTTTGGGAAGGGTGCCTCCCACGACCCCAAATCCTTAAAAACCTTCTTTTTTTTTCCTCTGGGGGGGGCTCACAGAAATCAAAACCTGACACACCACAGCCCGATCCCAGGCCTGTCTCCCACAGCCTGGGAAAAAATTTTTACTCCACGGCCCCGACCCTAAGTCCTCCCCAAACCCCATCCACACCCCCGGGAAAAGGACGTCGTAAGAAGGGGGGCGCCCTGGGGTCTAGTCATGGGGGTCCCCCCGACGCCCCAGCCCTTTTGCTCAAAGGGGCCCCTGAGGGGCCCCGGGGACGGGCCCCAGCTTCTCTCAAAACCATGAGGGTCTTGACGACGCCTTTAGCTTCCCGGTAACGCAAATTTTTAAGGTTTTTTGCCCGGGCCCCATTTCCTCAGCTCCTGGTCACGGGCCCCTGGTGTCCGGGGTGCCTCAGCTCCTGCCCACTTGCCCCCGAGGGTTGGGACGCCCCGGGTCCCGCCCCGTCACTGAGGGTTCCCCGGGCCCACGCCTCAGCCCCTGCTTCTTGGGCTCAAGGTCTCCGGGGTTCTCTGAGGTTCCCGGTCCTTGTCCTGGGTTCCCCGAATCCCCCTTTATGAAAGGGTTCCCAGGAAAAACCGCCCCCGGGAAACCCGTTTTACCGGCTTGAGGGGGTTCAAGGGGCGCATGTCCCCCGTTTTTGGCTTCTGAACCCAGAGACGAGGGGTTTTGAGGAGGAAGCACCGCCGGGCCTGTCCCTTTTGGGGGGTTCAAGGAGGCCCGCTTGTCCTCGTTTTGGTCTCCCCAAAGGGTTCCCCAGACTCTGTTCCCGTCTCGGGGACCCGCCCGGCTCTGCCCTTTACCTCGAGGGTTTGCCCGGATCGTGAAATCCCGCCTTTACCCCTTAAAATCACTGGGCTTTCCCAAACCTAAATCAAGGGCAGCTGACTCCAAGGGTTTCCCGGGGTTTCCCGCCCCAGGCCAAGGCAGACGCCAGACTCAAAGGGCTCCCTCCCCGGATCAAGGAAAAAACGCAGACCCCCAGACACCTCCTTCATGGGTTTTTTCGGGGCCCCCCCGGCCCGGGACCCTGACTGCCCAAATCTTCCCCCGCCGGCCTCTTCATCTGTCACACCAAGGGTCCCTCTTTAAATCTGCTCGGGGGCCGCCTTTCCCGACTGAAGGTCCTCTTTCTCTCGCTTTGGGCGGTTTTCTGATTGCTTGGTCTTTTCGGGCACCCGGGCCCCCAGAAGAGGGTCCTCTACTCCGCCCTTGGGGCGGCCCCCTGGGCCCAAACCCGCCCCTTTTCCGTCGCCGGCTGCCAAAGGTTTTTAACCCCCTTGCTGGCCCCCAACATCTTTTGCCGCCGGTCTCCCAGTCTCTACGGGGTCCCGCTGGGCCCCAAATTTTGCCGAAGGGCTTCCCCCAGTCTCTACGCCCCTCTGGGCCCCAAAAGTTTTTTGGGCCCCGGTCTCCACCGTCTCTAAAGGCCCCTGCTGGCCCCAACTCTTTTCCCCCGGTCTCCCAGTCTCTACGTCGGGTGGCCCCAAAAACTTTGCCCCCGGTCTCCCAGTCCCCTACCTCGGCCCGGCCTCAAAAGGGCTTTGCCGCCCGGGCTCCCCCAGTTTCCCCGTCTTTGTCGGGCTCCACGTCCCGTGTCGCCGGGCCCCCAACCACCTCCTGGTCGCGCCCCCCCTGAAATCTGTGCCCCCGCTCGGGGCGAACCCCCTGGTCGCTCCGCCTGAACCCCCTTGGGGCCCGCTCGGGACGACCTCCTGGTTTTCCCCCCCTGAACTCTGTGCCTGCCCCGGACGCCTCCTGGGGCCCCCCGCCCCTGAACTTGTCCCCCGCCCGGGGCACCTCCCCGGGCCCGCCCTGAAAATCTGTGCCTGCTCGGGGCGACCCCCTGGTCGCCCCCCTGAACTCTGTGCCCCCGCTCGGGACGACCTCCGGGGCGCCCCACCCGAACTCTGTTGCTCGGGAAAAGACCCTCCTGGTTTGCCCGGGCCCGAACTTGTGCCCGCTCGGGGACACCTCCCGGGGCCCGCCAACCGTGCCCCGCTCGGGGGCCTCCCCGGTCACCCGCCCGAACTCTGTGCCTCCTGGGACGACCTCCTGGTCGGCCCCCCCCCCCCTGAACTCTGTGTTTTGTTTCTGCTTCCCCCTCTGCCCGTTTTTTTCCTGCCTCATCTGGAGTGAGTTTTTGTTTTAAAACCTTTTTCACTTACCGTCATGCTGCCCGGTGCGCTTTTGGGGGTTTCCCCGTTTTCTCAAGTTTTTAACGTTCAAACCCTTTACCGGAACGAGTCCCCATTCTGCCGGCAATGGACCCAAATCTGACACCGGGCGTTTCAGGGACCTAACACCCCCTACAAAAAGGGGGTGGTACCCCATAATCACGGAGTACACCCACAAGATTCCCCAAAAGGGCACGGTCCAAGCCTTTCCAAGTCCCCAAAGGGCCCTGGAGACTGGGTTTGGGCAAACTCGAATGGAAACCCCCCCAAACCCCTGCTGAAAGGGGTAGGGGTTGGGCCATTATTTCCCCGGCCCAGGGCGGGAAAAACCCCACTGTCTTTCCTTTGGAATCCGGGGGGTTTCGAATATCCGGGGGACCCTCCCCTCCAGAAACCCCCCAATAAAATTAACCAAAGGGGGCTTAGGGAAGGGATCCCCCAATGTTGGAACACCCTCTACGTCCCCTTTTTTAAAAGGGGGCCACCACCCCGGGCTGGCCAAACCAGTGGAACTGTCCCTGAGGGGCCACGTGATGCTGCAGAGGGGCAAATTTAAACCCCAAAAACCCACAAACCGGGCCAAAGATACTCCCCGGCGAACCATCCCCGCCGGGGCCTTAAAACCCCCATAGCTTTTTAATACCTCAGGAACCCCGCACCGAGGGTTGGGGGAGGGCCCCCCCCTTTAAAGGGCCCCCGGCTTTCCCCTTCCCCAGTGGGAAAAGGGGTCCTTTTGGGTTGAGGAGGTCTTCGAACTACTCTGCCCACCGACCCACAATGTCCCGAGTTGAGGTCAGCAGCACACCCTCTCCACTGTAAACAGTGTTGGTGGTGTACCTCTTCACCCCCCGAGATGCCGGATGGTGGACCAGAATCGCCTCGAAGCCGTACGGAAGTCGTTTACCATGGCCTCTCCGAACTCCTCCCACACCAGAGTTTTTGCCTCAGCAACCACCCGAGCCCCATGCCGCTTAGACTGCCGGTACCCATCAGCTGCTTCCAGAGTCAGGCCAAAAAGACCCGGTAGGACTCCTTCAGCCTGACAGCATTCCTCACCGCCGGTGTCCACCAGCGGGTTTGAGGATTCCCGCAGCGACAGGCACCAACAATCTTGCGACCACAGCTCCGGTAAGCCGCCTCGGCAATGGAGGTGCGGAACATGGCCCGCTCGGACTCAATGTCCCCCACCTCCCCCGGAACGTGTTTGAAGCTTTCCCGGAGGTGGGAGTTGAAGCTCCGCCTCACAGGAGACTCCGCCAGGCGTTCCCAGCAGACCCTCAAGGTTCGTTTGGGTCTGCCAGGTCTGACCGACATCCTCCCCCACCATTGGAGCCAGCTCACCACCAGGTAGTTGTCAGTGGAAAGCTCCGCTCCCCTCTTCAACCGAGTGTCCAAGACATGCGGCCCCAGATTAGATGACGAGTCAACAAAGTCGATCATTGAACTGCGGCCAAGGTTGTCCTGGTGCTAGCACCACATATGCACACCCTTATGCTTGATTATGGTGTTAGTTATGGACAATCCATGACGAGCACAGAAGTCCAATAACAATACACCATATGGGTTCAGAACGGGAGGGCCATTCCTCCCAACCACACCCCTCCAGGTCTCACTGTCATTGCCAACGTAAAGTCCCCCAGCAGAACAAGGGAGTCCCCCGGAAGGGCACTCTCCAACACCCCCTCCAAGGACTCCAAAAAGGGTGGGTAGTGTGAACTGCTGTTCGGTGCATAAGCACAAACAACAGTCAGAACTACTGTCTTGTTCACCAGGGTGAACCCTAACGTACAGGCGCCGAGATGGAGGGCAACAAGTATGCCCACTCCAGCTTGGCGCCTCTCACAAAGGGGAACTCGAGTGAAAGAGTGTCCAACCCCTCTCAAGGAGACTGGTTCCAGAGCCAGAGCCATGCGTCGAGGTGAGCCCGACTATTTCTAGTTGGAACCTCTTTATCTCGCACACCAACTCAGGCTCCTTCCCCACCTGAGAGGTGACATTTCATGTCCCAAGAGCCAGCTTCTGCAGCCAAGGATCAGACCGCTAAGGTCTCCGCCTTCGGCCGCCACCCATGCCACATTGCACCCGACCCTCTAGTCCCTCCCACAGGTGGCGAACCCATTGGAAAGGGGATCCATGTTTCCCCTTGACCCAACCAAAATACCTTTAAAAGTCATAACCTTTCCCTACTGTAAACTAGGAATAGAAAATTACTATAAATTATCTGTTCCTAAAGCAAGCACGACTAGCATGTGCTCTTGTCTTTCCCATTTTAATGGTCTTTGCATCATGTCATTTTAAACCCCAGGAAACATGAAGTTATACATTAATGCTAAAATACCTATTAATGAAATAAAAAGGAAAAACATAAAGCTTCAGTTCTATTTATTCATTTTTTATAGTGCTAATAATAGCTGCACCAGTGATTTGTTACAAATATTTAACATTTTTTCAGGCTAAATAAATGTACTCAAGTTAAAGGTAGATTTTTGTTTTCTGATTTTTCATTGTGAGAGAATGCCACAGTTATAAAAGGTGAATTATTTTGAAGGCATTTTACATCTCTACCAGTGGTGACAGGCCAGCAATAATATTTTTTTAACAAAATCTTCACTGCAACTGTTATTTTCATTACAAAGACAAGGCGTTGTGAAACATTAATGGTCCAACGTAATTGACATTACAGACTCTAGTGCATCAGCAAGTCCTGGAATATCTGTGTTTATGAAACAGGTTTAGCTGCTTTTCCAAAAAAATTATGATACAGTGTCACAGACAGTGCTGAAACCTGTACCGTATAACATCAGCATACAAAACACTGAAATGATTAGAAAACACATGGCAACTCACGTACAATAAATAAGGTTATCACACACATCTATCGATCTATATCTATATCTATATATATGTATATATATAGATATATATATATATATCTATCTATATCTATATATCTATATATATATCTATATAAATATATATATATATATCATAATAAAAATTATATCTATATATATAATTTTCTATATATTATGATATATAATATAAACACCTATTATATATTTTTCACCTAATATATATTAATATATATAATTAAAATTTTTTAAAATATTAATAATATATATATATATAATAAAATTTTATATATATATATTATATTATATTTTATATAAAATAGATAATAGATAGATAAAAATTTTCTATAGGGGATATCTATATATCTATAGAATATCTATATCATATATACAAAAGATGATACTATAGATATTAAAAAATATCTATATGAATTCTTATGTATCATCATATTATAATAATATAGGCTATAGAAAATTATCTAAAATCTATCTATTAGATATCTATATAAGATATATCTTATCTTTTATAGATATATCTATTATAGATATTCTATATAGATATATATAGTCTATTTTATATTAGATTATATTTATATATTATATATATATATAGATATATATAACTCAATATCTAGAGATACTAGAGATATAGATATGATATTAATATAAGATATCTAGATAAACTATATATATAAATACTAGAACTAATATAATATTAGAGATATCTATATCTATATCTAGATATCTATATCTAGATATAGATATCTAGATATCTATATCTAGATATCGATATCTAGATATCGATATTAGATAATTTTTATCATATATATATAGTGGGATTAACAAAAATTAAGGGGTGTTTTAGCTATTCTTTTAAAACAGCTCTATTTTTTTTTAAAAAGCCAAGAGAACAAGGTTAAACTTTAAAAACCACTAGCTTATCCCAAAAAAAAAAAAAAAAAAAGATCAACAATCTTTTCATTTATTAAAACATATGATTCACCGCCCAAATTTGAGTAGGCTGACCATTAACAAGCACCCCCTAAATGCTAGCAGTGCCCTTTAAATAAATTTCAAAGGAGGGGTCTATGGGGCCGTTTAGCGTTAGCACGCATCATACAATCATAACAAAAATGTTACTTGATTCCTATTATGAACGATACTTTCCCCACTGGTCATTTGGTCCACTTCGCTTAGTACTTAGTAGTGTACTACTCATAACCCAAACAAAAAGCCTTCTTATGGACTACAGGGAACTGAAGCTCAGTAATTACATCCATATTTCAATAAGCTTAGTGCTTTTTTTGGGCTTCCCTTCAGCGCAATACAGCTATCTCATGGTCCAGTCTCCCAAAGCTCTGCACAATGAAATAAACCTCTAAGTGTAAGTGCATAGTAGCAAATATCTAGTGCTGTATCTTTGGGCCTGTAGATGATGGCTCAAATATACAGATGTTATCAACTTCCTGCAACAGCAGCAAGCATTACTGTACATTCATTGCATTTGGCAAATGAAGGGGTTCTCGTCCAGCTCAGTTCCCAGCTTTAGTGCTTTGAAAACGCTTCCATTTAGCAAACACTCTGAATCAATATCGAAAATCTTTTTCAGCGTGTTGCTCCCTTACCATTAGTTTCTTACTGCAGTCTTTTGAGGCTGATGGGGAAAGAGCCTGAGAAGGTTAATGGTATGGAAGAGGTCACAGATTGCTTCATTCACTCAGATCCATTATCAAAAATGGATTCCCGATGATCATTATTTTTTTTAAATCAAACCTCAAAATGCGTACATACAGGTGCAAAATATCAAATCGTATGACATACAGAGGGGGAAAAGATGTGATAAATTGGGAGCAGCCCAAAAAAATCAATCAGGAAGCCATCTGGCATGGCGGCACACTGGAGACACCAACAACTGTCTACTCCTCTGCTGTTTCCCTCCACATGGCCTGAGGGAAAGCCACACAAGTAACAGAGACTCCAGCTCAGACTAGGTGTTTGTTCTGACGGATGAATGCTGCAGCGGCGTCTGTATTCACATCAGTACGACCCACAAGCGGAAGAATCCGTTACTCACAATGAAAAGACCCCATGCCCATGCAAATGTCTGGAGATCAGTCAGTTTGTTACAATCTTGACTATACAGATTTTTACAATACAGAGTGGCAAAATAAACATTAAGGCATTTCCCTCCCTTGACATATGTGACAAAACCTTTTATTTTATCTATAAAGGCACAAGTGCATGAGTTAGAAGACACTATTCCTATTCTATTTGGATTTTGGTGCGTGCTTTTGGTACGCAACCAATATCACGTGACTTGGTTATGACAAATCTGACTAGATGATTTAAAGAAACACAAAACTAAAGCATATCTAAGTAGCATAGATAAGATTAAAGGTCATTATTTCAGCCATTAAATAGGCATTAACAGTTCAACTCAGAAGTTTAAATTCAGTCATTACGGTCAGCAATCGTATTAATTTTGGGCTTTTAACGTCATATTTTGAACTGTTCTTCTACAAGGTGGGGATGATTATACAACAAACTATTTCAGAGGTTATTAAAAACAAGAACTGGCTGCCCAAGTTTGAATTTCATTGTGGATTTTCTCAAATCAGCTCAAATTTATGCATACATTGCAGGCCAAGACTCTGGAAGCAACAAAGTTTTGGTTTACAATACCTTTTATACTGTATTTTCAGACATTGCTTTTAGTGATGTGCACTATTTTCCTCATTTAATCTTAAGGTATACATTGATATTACTAGACCACTGCTGAATACATGTTACCAAATGAAAAGAAGGGCCTAGTTTTAGTGTTAAGATGTGCAAGAGTCACAATTTTAGTGCAAAAGTAAAAAACAATCCCCGATCTTCAAAAAGCCTGACCTGACTATTCTGATTTCTTTATTACTGACACTGTCCGGTGTAATAAGGTCACAATGCATTAATTGTGTTGGTTTTTTTACAATTGTAGCTCAATATTTGACCATTTCCTTGGCTGAGTTAATTTTAATTGCTTGGTTTCCTTGCACAAAGCTGGCTTTTAATCATAAATCACACATTTTTTTAAACAAGATTAAGGTGAGGCTTTGGAGAGGGCATTCCAAAAGCTTAATATTCACCTGTTTTATCTAATCTAAAACCAATTTTGACGCTTGTTTGGGGTCATCATTTTACTGGAACACCCTACTGTGTCATCTGAACCCATATAATGAACTGGAAATGGTTAGGATGTTTAGGAACGATCCAGGAATATCTGAGGTTCCAACCAGTCAAAAGAAGAAAGATGCAACTTCCAGCACACCTGAACTTTGCCGCAGCCCACATGGGCAAGTAAAATGCCTTCTGGGGGAATGTCTTATGTTCAAATGAGACAAAAATTGAGCCGTTTGGCCAAAATAACGAGGATACACTGTAACAAATGTGAAGCGCGGCGGTGGCAGCATGCCACAATGTCATTGGTATTGGAAATGCACAAAGTGAGTGTAAGAAAAAGATGGAGAACTACTTCCAATTCTTCAACTTCACCTTAAACCACAGATATATGGTAGAAATTCCAATTAGGACAGGGCAAAGATCCTTAACACACATAAAAACGGGTTTTAGAAGGGATGAAACTCAAGCTTCTTCTATGGCCCCATCCTCAACCCTATTGCAAATTTATGGACTATGATTCAAAGTCAGGTTCATGCCAGGAAACCAACCAATTTAAATGAGCTGGAACATTTCTGATGAGAGGAGCAGTCCAATATCACCCAGAGATTGTTGATTGCAACAAACAAGTATGTTTGTCTGCAACTTGCTGAGGGACATTTAGCCAAATATTATAGCTGTGTGAAAAACGTTTACCCTGTGTGAGAAAACCCAAAATAAACTCAGTCTAGCCCTTATTTTTAAAACCAGTGACATTACATGTTGTATTATAGGTCACTCCGATAAAAGAACAGCTCAAACAAACAATTAAAAGCCAAAAAGTGATAGGACATTCAACGTGGATGATGAGTGTAAGGAAACTTCTGAAAGGAACATTGTGACCCATGCCATTTCACCTTAAGTAAAATGTGACATTAAACAATTCAAAGCAGAGAAACAGTGTTGTTTCCCATGCTGTCAGTAGTAATGTGATGTGGTTATGCACCAGCATGATGCCTGCAACCTATGATTTTTCCTGTAAGTCCCTGCTATAATTATCAATCAGTCAACCTTTTTAAAAGGTTCCTATTTAAACATCCGAATATTTTTCCCACTGTCACATGACAAAGAGAGGAGACGCTGGCACAAATACTCAGAGAGGAGTGTTAGCCCCCTCTACAGGAGAAAACTCAAACATCAAGAAAGAAAAGTGATGATGTGCTCTGAAAATCTGTCAGCCCAGCCACTAGTTCATGAGAAGCTCTTCTGTCAGATTGATGCATCTTTGCATTTCCTTATCCCTGTTTTCAAAAAGCAAAAAGGAAGTTAAAACAGTCTCTTTCTTTTAAAAAACTGCAGCAGCAGTGGAATAAAAAACAACAGAACACCATCATTATGTAGTTTAGATGATCAATAAGTCCTAGACCAGGTTTTCACTTTGACAAATCGTCAGAATTCCTTTAGAAGGTATGAAGTTTAATGTTGCTGCATGAAACTTGAGGAACTTGATTAGAAAGAAGGGGCCAGAGGTTTCCTCAGCCGTTGAGATATTCCAAATATGTTAAAGGTTTACAGCTTCTCCTCAAAAAACCACTTTTGGCGAATGTTGTCAGAGCAGGGCAGGAGAAGCGGGGCTGGTATCCCATTGTCAGTCTTGTCCACCGCTTCAACACACTTCTGGCTCAAGACGTGGAACAGACTCCCATCCTGGAAACAACCATTTGGAAACACAGTCGGCAAACAAGGAAACTAATCTACAACTACAACACAATGGTTTTCATTTACTCATGTGGCAAAAATGCAGTAAAATATTGGATCTTCGCACTATTGGCCAGGTGAAATGCAAATTCAGCCACCCTTTCCTGGGATATATCCACTTCTCTCCCTATACTTCTCAATTCTCAATGTTCCAGCATCTTTCACCCTTGCTACATATATTTCATCTTTTCAGATCCATTTACATTTAGATGGCATTGCTGCTGCAGACATTGGCATCATGCGACTACATTCAGCGCATGCTGAACAGCTCCCAGCACTGCATGGTAAACGGTTCTCAAAAGTGTGCCAGGCATTCATTTTGTATTGCTCAGGAAAGTCATAATTAGCCCAGATCCAACACTTCTTATGAATCTGTGAATTTTTACCATGCCTTGTGAAACTATTCATATAACTGCAACTTTTTTACAGTTTATCATGTTAAAACCACGCAATTCAATGTATTTTGGAGATTTTATGTCATGACCAATGCCAAGTAGTGCCTAATTAAAAGGACAATGACATGTGGCTTTTTTTTTTTTTCTTTAGACATAAAAATCTGGAAAGTGCCTGGATCTGTTTTCAGCCCCTCTGAGTCAACACTTTGTGGACTGACCATTTGCTGTAAACACATTTGAAACCCTTTTGAAGTATGTCTCAACCAGCTTTGTACACCAAGATAACTCAGTCTGATTGGATAGGGAACATGTGTGAACATGAGGCAAGAGGGGGTTAAATACCAGCTCACACCAAACTGTTTAGAAATGTTTTTATTTGTAAAAATAATTTGAAAACCATGTATCCTTTCCCATCCACTTTGTTATTACGCACTACTCTGTGCTGGCCAGTCACATAAAATACATTGCTGGTTGTAACGTGACAAAATGTGAGCAAGTTCATGAAGTAAAAACCTTTACTAGGCGCTACAGACTAATAATGATGACTGAACAAATATCTTAAGTGATAATAATAATTAAAAAAAATTGTATAATCCAGGAAGTTAAAAGCCTCAACACATTTGTTTTCTTTCACGTTAAAGTTACAGACACACAAATCAGAAATAAATTGTGCCCCAAGAAAATTTTGCAATACCTGTCGAAGAACAAATTTCTGGTCCATGGGGACAGGTTGTCCTCGCTTCTTGCAATGTTGGACAGTCAGGTAAGTGCTGATGTTGTCGCCCACCACACATCCAGCAGGTTCTCTGGTGTTATAACAGATTTCCCCGTCCACTGAATATTCAAAAAACTGCAGGAAGAACCCATTGTGTATGCATGACACAGAAAACAAGCCAGTTACAATTAAACACTGCACACCAGAATTTGCCTGTGTGTGTGTGTGTGTGTTTGTGTGTGTTCCTGTCTTGGCATCACAGCGAGAACCATTTTCCCGATTTCACCATCAAATTGAGGACCGTTGGTACCAAAGTGAGGACATTTTGCTGGTCCTCACGACCTATTTTGCTAACGGTTAGGTTTAGGACTAAGGTGTGAATTGAGTTTAGGTTAAGGTTAGGGTTAGGCATGCACTGGTAATGGTTAGGTTTAGGGTTATTGTCAGGGTTAGGGCATAGAAAGGGTTGAAAATGACTGAAAATCAATGGAAGTCAATGGGAGTCAACACATGGTCCTTAAAACCAGCGTTACTGGTCACAGATTATTAATGTAGAATATAACAACACAGGGCACCCTCAATACACCTGACAATACAACAACTACAGCCGATTTCTACGAAGATGACATTATTGCGTGTGCACAGAGAGGCTTTCTGGCAGCTCCCTGGTTTACTGACAACTGACTGATCAACACTGCGGGCATATTATGCAACCTGGGACAGGTAGGTCCATTACTTTCAAGTGTGAGGAGCGAGTACCTGTTTCAAGGTTTAGACGACAGGAAATGTTTAAAAGACGGTCATTAAATAAGGAGCTGACGAGTAAATGTGTTTGGGACCACAAGGACTAAAATCTCCAGACGTATGGAATCTTAATAAAATACAGGTGCATGAAAATGAATCTAAAAACTAAAATTATAAAGACAGGATCAGGGTGGAAATAAAAGGTTTTGTGTATTTTGCACTAAATGTAAATTTGCATAGGGCTGCACTACTTTGGCAGCCAACATGTATTAAAATGTCTAGTATGTCTTACCTGGTTCTGGCCCATTCCATGACACAGGTAAAGGATGACCCTATGGCCTTCTAGCACCTGCTCATCACCAGGGTTATAGTCAAAACAGTGGTTGGTCTTTCCCCGACTCTTTAGCTAGCAAAACAAGTCACATAAATGTAGATTACAAAGGCTGAAACATAATTTTAACACTTAACACTAATCACATATTGCCAAAAGTATTCGCTCGTCTGCCTTCATAAACATATGAATTTGAGTGACATCCCATTCTTAATCCCTAGGGATTATATGCGGGCCTATCCTTTGCTGCTATAACAGCTTCAACTCTTCTGACGTGGCTTTCCACAAGGGGTGCGTTTCTGGGAATTTGTTACCATTCTTCCAAAAGCGTATTTGTTAGGTCAGACACTGATGTTGGATGGCCTGGCTCGCAGTCCCTGGTCTAATTCAACCCAGGTTCTGTCAGGTAGATGTTGTGGCTTTTCCACACCAAACTCACTCATACAAGTTTTATAAACCATGATGTGTGTACTGGTGTGCAGTCACACAGGTTCCATCCTCTCACGATCCCAAAGTGCGACCCATTCTTTTACAAATCTTTGTAGAGGCAGTCTGCATGCCTAGTTGCTTGATTTTCTGCTGCTGGGCCCATGAAAGTGATTGAAACACCCAAATTCATTGATTTGGAGGGGTGAGTAAATATTTATGGCAACATAGTGAATGCTTTTTCAGCAACGCATTTAAAAAAAATAAATAATTAGACTGTTTTGAAGCCTTCTAACCATTCCAAACAAGCCTGGCCGATCACTTGGGACAAAAATGTCGGGGTAAACATTATCCAGATACCACTTGAAGTTTTTACAGCCCAGGTTCTCTCTCAGCTTCCTCCTCTCTGTCACATCTCCAAAGGCCTCCTAGAAAACAAAAAAACATAAAAGCTCAGCTTTACTGCCCTAATTCCAAACAACTTTGATAAATTCAGAGCTCATGCTTTATACAAAACGTTAAACAACAAGACAGCTGCTGGGTCATGGGTGTGTTGGTATCTTAACACTCTAGCACCATCTTTAGTTGTCTCATAACTCTGCCCATTTTTTCAATATGTCAAACATTAACACACACATTCAATAACATCAGACGTTTTTACCAGTGAGCCACTCCTAAATTCTAGTTAAAAAGTAGAAGCATGTTTCTGTATATTTTGCAAGTGTAAATGCTAACAGTGACTTGCTTATGTATATACCTTTCACAAAAAGGTATCGCCCCTGATAAAGAATAGCTGATTACTATAAGAGGACAAACACTTGCACTGTGCTTTGCCAGTGAGCATATGCTCACCACATCTTCACTGCTGGAAGAAGGAGCTAAAAAAACGCACTGCAGAATGATGGATCCTGGCCATGTGCCCAAACATAGCTCTAATTGGCTCTTTATCAGTTTCTTCGGTCATGAGACAGATTCCCAAAAGAGGCAGTCTTTTATCAACTGCTAGCACCACTACAGACAAGGGAACAACAGGGACTAGTGGAGGTGGAATGACCCGGTACAAAAGTCATGTCTCAAGAGGGAGAGTGCTCCTCTTTCTGTCAGGAGATTGAGAGGTGGACACCCGTTAATGATACTTTATTTTATGCGGTAGACCAACAGAAAATAGAGCTAAATTTGAAAAAAGGAAAAACAATAATTGGCTTTCAAAATTTCTACAAAAAACAAAGTTTCTCAAAAGTTTCTCAAGCATTTGTAATCAGCCCCTCCTTCCATGAATAAACACTTTGTAGGGACACCATTCGCTGCAATTACATGGTGGTTACATGGTGGTGGCACCATCATGCTGTGGGGTTGCAACTGAAAGACTTGCAGTCTTTTTCTCTGACCAGCATTTCTGTCCCTGCTAAAGAAATGCATCCCCATAGCATGATGCTGCAACCACCATGTTTCACAGTGCACAGAGATGTCCTGATCCGATCCCTGATATTATATCTGGGTCTCGTTCACTGCATTTTTATTGATCGGTTAAATTTTTCAAGCATATCCATGATATTGTTTTACTTCATTTTCACAAAGTATTGGACTGTGACTCTATATTGGCCAATTCCTATTCTTAAATAACTGATCCGCATAAAAAAACTTCACTAAATCACTAGATTTCAAACATAGTATTTTGCATGTATGCCAAAAAGTGTAATTTTGGTCTGATCTGACCATCTTTTTACAATTTACTGAATTGCTGTCTTCTTGCCACATTTGTGAAGTGTGGAGCCAACAGATTCTTCTACCTGAGCTTTATAGCTCCACCAGAATTACCATGGGCCTCTCTTGGCTGCATCTCAGCCCAATATCCTCCAATCCCATCCCGTCAGTTTGTTTGAGATGTTGATGGGAACATGAGATGTTCAAACCTTGGGATGCTTTTTAATCATCTGAACTTCATTTAAACGTATCCACGACTTTACTCAAGACCTGTATGGTGTATTCCTTAAAAAATATATAAAAATACAAAAAAAAAAAAAAAAATGTAGCATTTCACTCCAAACTCTACTTTGTGTTGGTCTATCGTATTCAATCCCTGCAACATACATTAAAGATTGGGGTTGTAATGTTACAATGTGGCAGTTAATTATTGTCCAAGGTACTTTATAGAGTCCAAACATATAATAACATATTTTAAAGACATGGACAAGGTTAAAACTGTGTAAAATACATTTCCCATTCAGATGCTTCACATCTTACAAACGATAATTCAATAAGGACCAAGATGCCTTTGGTAATAGTAAAAAACCAGTAAGGGGTGAGGTTCTCAAGGACTACATCACAAAGGTACAATGAGGAGCAGATGTGCAGAAGAGTGCAGATTCTTCTCGCTGCAGTTTTTTTAATTAAGGAAATACTAAAAGAATTAATATTTACGCTGCCGTATGATCACTCTGTTAGATCGTCTCTGATCCTAATATAAATAACGATCGATGGGGCGTTGCTTGTTGTAGTGGTGGAGCAGGCGCCCCATATACAGAGGCTATTAGTCCTCAACGAAGCCATCCTGAGTTCGATTCTGGACCCTGGCATCTTTTTTACAAATCATCCCCTTTTCTTTCTCTCTGCTCATTTCCTGCCTGGTAGCTGTCAACAAAGGCCACTAGTGCCAAAAAAATCTTTTAAAAAAAATAATAGAAATAATCAATCACAGAAAGGCTCCATTGGACTCCTTTACAGTTACAATCTGAAACGTATAACTCAAACAACTCAGGACTTTTTGGCACAAGTAATATATATATTTCTTAAAAGCTGTCATTTATTTTGCTGAAAAAAACCCAAAATTACATCAAATGTATTTTACTTTAAATTATGACAAATGAATTAGGAGATGTTTAAAACAATTTCATGAAAAAAATCAATGTATGCCTACATGGTAAAAATGCAGCAGTGCTTGCTTTGAGCTGTAGCACATAACCTCTTGGCGAGGCTTCCTCCTCTCAGGGAGATGAGCGCCACCTGATCTGTGCTTAGGGAGCGTCTCTTCTTAACTACACTGTCACACACTCCATGCCCATACGTAAACACACACGCACATTAAGACAGGGCACACCACAGGTTAGCACTGATATCACCCTGTCAAGGACAGGTGGGTGACACCTGCTGGCACAGAGTGACATGGAAAGGTGGTAATCACACACCGGAGTGCCCCGGCACTCCTGTCACCTTGAGTGTGTGGCGCTCATGTATCCCGAGAGTCACTTAATCAGGGGGAGCTTTTTACACCACGGTGGGAGAGCGGGCGTGCTTGCATGTGTGTTGTTTGTGCGAAATGTACAAGTAGGCGTGGATATAATTTCCCGCATCCGTGTGTCGATCACTGGCCGGAAAAAATTTGCCGCCTTTCGCAACTGAAACAAAACTTCCAATCTAAATGTGACTCAATTCCTTTCCAAAGAAAGACATTGGCTCTGTTCGACACCCATCAGAACACCCTCTTATAACCTGTGTGGACTCACCTGTCGTGCGTGGGGGTTGCGGTGGTAGTAGAGCTCCTTGTACTCATCCATCCACACCTCTGCCGCCCTCACGCTGTTTGCCAACGCTTTGCTCCGTGAGTAAGGGGCCTTTTTGGGGAACACATGACCCACGTGGGAACATGGGTGGATCTCCAGACTGCCCCCGCACTGCCAAATCTAAGAAACAACAACCACAGCACCACGAGGATTTGGTTAGCCTCTCAGCTGTGAATCAATCAGGCTACAGAAAGGGCACAGAAAAGGCTATTGTTGCCGCTTTGGAAAGATATTTTTGGTTACAACTCCTTTGGGAAATTGTATTTACTCCAGGAAAGGGATGTTCAAATTCTTCAGCAGAAATCAAAGTCTTAGGGCCATCAATCTGTTTTCACTTTGAGTGTAATTTGAATTCAATCACTGTGGTTTGCAGAAGAATTTGTCACATGGTTTTCAGTAAATTTAGTCCAGGTCCAAATGTCTGTTCAATGCTGCATACTGTGAAAAGTGTGTTAACAGTATGCTGACTGCATGTTTTACATAACAGTTGAGCCAGGCACTATGCATTTAGTATAATGTACACTACCAGTCAAAAGTTTTAGAACCCTTTCTCATTGAATGGTTTTCTTTATGTTTAGGACTATTTTTACATTGTACGTGGATTCTTATTGAAGGCATCAAAACAGTGAATGAACACATATAGAGTTGTGCTGCAAACGAAAAATTGTTTAAAGAACTTTAAATATGTTTTATATTTTAGATTGCTTAAAGTAGGCGCCCTTTGCTGTGATGACTGAAACATTAACCTTTGGCCGTCTCTCACTGAATCTCTGGGAAGTTCTTTCAAGACTCTTTAGGAAAACCATTTCAGGTGACGACCTCATGAAGCTCATGGAGAGAATGCTAAGAGAGCAAAGCAATAATCAAAGCAAAGACTGGCTATTTTGAAGAATCTAAAATATAAAAATGTTCAGAGTTATTTCACACTTGCTGTTTACTACATAACTCCATGTGTGCTCATTCATAGTTTTGTTGCCTTTGGTGAGAATCTACAATGTAAATAGTCATGAAAATAAACTTACCCATTAAGTGAGAAAGTGTATCTAAAACTTTTGACCGGTAGTGTATGTGTACATGAAGATACTCCAGGATACTTCTTACTCTAAAAGAAAACTCCAGGTTTTCTCCTCCCCACACCTCCATCCCTGTGTCATATGTCCCCAGGTAATGGAAGTAGCTCCTGCTCACAGAAAACAGACCACCTGCCATGGTAGGAGATCTATAAAAAACAACAAAAAACAGATCGAACAGAAGTTTATCTGGGTCTCACTACCCACTACTAACCTGGTAAGACATAAAAAACGATATATCTTAAACGACAACTTGCTTTACTCTTTGCTTCACAGAGGTTTTGCGAAACGTACCTGATGACATCGGTTGGCGAATTACGCCGTTTCTGTTCATGTTCTGGGACCCTGTGCCAGGTAAAGACCAGCCGCCAGTCGAACCCACCAATTTGAGGTTCACCAGCGTTGCCTAAGTACTGGAAGGTGTTCCAGTCTATCACATCAATGACGGGGCACACCACGGCTGTCGGCTCCTCTTTTATCCTGGAAAAAGGAGAGAAAAGCTGAAATTATAATTCAGCAAATATCTATTAACTTTCTGTACTGCGCTTTTTCAAAAGGCAACCGAGTACAACGCAAAGGGGTCTGGGGGAGCTGTACAATGCCTTGCAGAAGTATCTTCCCCCCTTGACTCTGATACCCCTGAATGAAGTCCAGTGCAAACCTGCCAAGCATGGCTGTCCACCTGAACTGACAGACTGGTCAAGCAGAGCATTCTTTAGAGAAGCAGCCATTACGCTTTTGTTGACAGGACAACGATTAGTTGTGCACTTCATAAATCTGGCCTTTATTTAAGAAGAAGGCCATTGCAAAAAAAAAGCCACAAGAATTGCAGTTCCTGTTTGCAGTTTTCTATAAGCCATGTAGACAACAAACATGTGAATGTCAAATAATAAGAAAATGAAATGTTTTTGGTTTGGTTTAAACGCTGTGTTAGTAAGCCAACACTACATATCAACCTGCAGACACCACCCACACAATGAAACACAGTGGTGGAACCATCATGCTGTGGGGTCGCATTCATTGAGCAGGGATAGGGAAGCCAATTAGAGTTGATGGACAGATGGTTGGAGCTACACATAAAGCATTCCTGGACCAAAACCTGCAAGAGGCTGCAAAAAACTTTCGACAGGGGAGGTGATTCATCTTCCAGTAGGACAACAGCCCTAAACATACAGCCAGAGCTACTATGGAAGGGTTTAGATCAAAGCCTGTTTGTGTTTAAAAGGTTCAGTAAAAGCCCAGACCTAAATCCATCTCAGAATCAGCAGGACCTGAATATTGGTGTTCACAGATGCTCTCCGTCTAAGCTGGCACAGGGTGAGCTATCTTGCAAAGAAGAATGGTCAGGAATGTCTGTCTCCACATGCGAAAAGCTGGTGCAGGCATACCTCAAACGACTTGCAGCTGTAACTGCAGAAAGGTGGTTCTAGGAACTCTAAACTCAGGAAGGACTAAATATAAATGCTCACTGCACTGTTGCAATTTCTATTAGAGAAAAGAAAAAAAAAAGGTGTTTCTTCTACTTCATTATTACTTTGTGTTTGTCTACCACATTAAAATCCCAGTAAAACACATTAAAATTTGTTCTAATGTGACAAAATGTTTTCTGCAAGGCACTGTATAACTGTGCTCCTGAAGATAGCTTGTGACGTGCTTGGTGACAGCTGGACTTAAAAAGACTATAGGAGAGAAATACTCAAACTGAAAAGTCCTACAGTTTCCTGAAAAGCAATTTCTCACCTCTTGAGCAGAGGCTCGAGCCAGCCCTCGTGGCACTCACAGTGACAATCCAGGAAAGTCAGCACATCGCCCGTGGCAATGGACGCCCCTAGCAGCCGGGCTCGGACCAGCCCCTCCCTCTTTGTGGCTCGGATCAAACGCACCTTCCTCAACCCTGAGAGGTACTTCTCCAATGGCTTCTTTAGGTGATCTTCAAGAAAATAAAAGAAACGTGAGCAAACCTTAAAACATTTAACATTGTGAATAGTTTTTACAGTTAGCAAGAGACGAGCTGTACTAAAATCTTGACTCCGAGCAGAATCTGTCATGCCACATCAATATCTGTCCATTCATTGTCAAATACCCGGTTATCCTTCTAGATAAAACATGGTAAAACATGCATTCTCTATGCAGAAAGTGCCTGCGCCGGTATCTAAACCTGGGAAGTTCTTGCAGAAATGAAACGGATCTAACAATTGCCCTACAGTGCACTCCCCTGTGCTGTGCAATTATGTTGCGTGGTATCGGCCTGGATGTGTAAATTTAGAAAATCTGGACAGCAGCCAGCTCAAAATGCAAACAAATATTGGGAAGAAGGTTAATCAAGGGGGTACAGACCAACGTTTTTAGCTTGGTGAATTAAAAGGCACATGGGACTTTATGTGTGCATATAGACTGGAAAAGGATGCTTTGGATGGGTTTTGTGATGCGCTGACACTGCGACACAATGTTAAAGAACCATCCATCCACTCCGATGCTAAATGGATTGGATTTGTGAAGAGATAGCTAAAGATTATAAGCCATGCCAGCCTTATATTTATCATTGGGTTTCTCTAGACTTATGCAAGAGACAGCCACACCTCATCCCACCCAGTTTATCTCATTTATCAGTGTAAAATTGTACAATCTCACAACACTGGCTACTTAAGCTAGGGATACACTACACAATTTTTTTTGCACAATTTTACCCCGCAATATCCCGTCGGGGAAAGTCTGCAGTAAACAGTCGGCAGGGCGGGTTGGCACAAAAATCTGTTAATGTGAGATGAGGTGACGTAAGAAGTATGCTAGAAATGTTCCAAACTCCAAACAAGTCTATTACAAAACATACCGTCAACACTATCCAAATCATATTTTCTTGTGGGGTAAACTTCAACCACTTCAAATTGCATATTTTGAATTTTAAAAGGGGAGCGTCACACAAATACAGTCTGTCCGAATTCTGAAAAAATCTTCTATTACCACCAATTACTGGTAAATCTGAGGCTTTCAGTTCGCTTTTAGTTGTTCTGATAAATACTGTTCCCTCGGCAGGTGCAGTTGTTGAGAGTCTGTTAGTGAGAACTCAAAGTTCTTTCAAAACTCTGCGAAGACTATGAAAGTTGTGTTTTATGTCTCCAGTTGAACTCACAGATAAAAAACATTTTATATTGCCATGAAATGTTTAACTTCACTATAAAATTAAATGCCCAGCAAATATTAAATATGCTGTTTGGTTAAACAATGTCATCCCAAATTAGATGTTGCCTCAGATCAGAGAATATTGCCCAATTTTCTGTATGATCTCTAACTTGGAATGAGCCTGAAGTGCAGCACACAAGTTGGCTATTATTCTAAAACTTGCCTCTAATGCTGGATCAACAGCATTAGCATCCCATAAGAAATTAGTCTGATACAGTGGCATCACCATGGCTTAACTGAACATGTGCAATCAGTGTTCGAGCAGAGGGTGAGGCAGGGACTGATTGCTTCACCTAAACCCTCATGATTCAAAACGTTTTCCAACCACCTTATACTTTTAAAGCCCAAGTGGTGTATCAGAAATGGTTGCAGCTAGAAACATGTCGTTTTGATTCCATTCTGTTTTAGTTCATTTGCAACTCTTCTGTTAGAAATATTCTGTTAGAGATAAGAAGAAAACACCTAAGATTGTGTCCCACACAAAACCATGCAGTTAAGAGATTTACTTCTAGTTTATGTGCATTGGTTTTCACTCCTGTCTCTTATTTGACTCCCCTATTTCCCACCTTTTCAGCCGCAGCTCATTTGACAATCCACTGAGTGCATCCCGTCTGTGTCCTTTCATGTGAGCACCAAGAGGAAAGCTTTCTGCCTTCTGTACCTGTCAATCAGCCAGCGTTTCCGCCCACAGCCCTTCTGTTTGCCCATCAATCGGTCCATTGCCTACCTCTGCTACTGTAGTCATCCACCAGCACCACCTCTCTGAGCAGGATGTCAGGAGAAGTCTCCAGCACGCTGTGGACCGTCCTCAGCAGGGTAGACCAGGCCTCGTTGTAAAAAGCGATCACCACAGAGGTTGTCGGCAGAGACCTGTAGTCGTACTTGAGATCTCTGCAACTGGAATGCATGATGGGAGTTTAAGTGGTAGAACAGGTCTGAATGTAGGGAGCTGTTGCATGTTGATGCTTTGTTGTCTAAGTAATAAGTAAGCAGCTACAAAGAACACAGTAGGCTATCGTTCTATAAGCCACAAGCAGTGTTTGTGAAGTTTGTGCTTGAAATGACACACCCAAATCTAATTGAGTTTTTCTCAGAAATTACAAACTCTGTTTCAATAATCATTTTGTTAGTAGTTATGTTTTTCAAATGCAAGTGATAATTCTGGTCTTCCTTTGCTGCAGGTTGAGTAAATCCTGGGTGGATTGTGATGAAACTTTCAGCAGACATGCTGGTTGTGTGTGTAGAAGCCGTGGTGGGCAGCTGCGACCGAGCTTTGCGGTGGTGCCATTTTGTGGAGTTTGTTTCCTTTCTGATTCAACGGCTTGTAGTTTTAACTGTGTTTGTAAAAAGTGGTTTGTATCCGTTCTTGGCCAGGATTCTAACATTTCTGTGAATAACACACATCTCTATGTTTAACTAAGCGAACTTACAGTAATGAAAGAAGAAGAAAAAAGAAAGTTAAATCCTTCCCCCAGTACTCAATGGTTGGGGTTTAAGAGGATAAAGTACCAGGCAGTTTATATTAAATGACTCTCTGGAAGCAATTGGGCCTGTATGAGAATTTAACCTATGATAATCTTGAGTTAAAAAAAAGACTGTATTCCATTATCATGGTATTTATAAAAAACTTAAAACAAACATTTACTGTAACATTGTGTTTTCTATTGTAAAACAGGAAAGCAAGTATTCCTACTGCAGCTGAGATACTCTAACATACTGATGATTACAGTTATAATACTATTAAGTTAGAATGGAGTCTCCCAAGCCTCGGTTTTAGGCCCCATTTTATTTTCAAATTATAATCAATATGTCTTTATGATCTTCACTGCCAAAAATATTTCCAAAAAGTGGTTTTTGTCTTTTTATAATCGAGGGAAAATAGTAGCTTTCTTTCATATACTGCGTTTCTGTAAACACCATAACCCTGGAGATAAAACTCAGGCACTTCTTCCAGGTCTCTGTTAAAATTATTTTAAAGTGTATGTGGTATGATAGAGTATTTAAGCAGTGTTAAAATCTTGGTAAGATCCACTCTTAACTTCCTGAGTGGTGAAATGCTCCGGGTGACACTTACAGTGGGTTCCATTTCTCTGGCAGCCTGCGGTGCAGTGAGATCCTGTCACTAACATACGTGTTAATCTGGTTTTTCTGGATGCTCGCATCCTCTTTCATTTTCTCCTCCTTGTTCAAACTCAGTTTAACAGCTTTTCCCATTTCACCCAGGGCGTCTGGATCCAGCGGGGGCTTCTCGTACACGGGCCTCTTAAGCCGTTCGTTGTCCACATCTCCGTCCCTAGAACCTTCACGTCGGCTTGCAGTGCTGACCTCCCCGGATGGGTGTCTGAAAAACAGTAGATACCCCAACAAAGTGACGCCAAATAGGCAAAAAAGCAACTTTGTTCGACTTCTTCTTCCGCAAGCTGCCATCGTGTCGCTTCTTTGCCAGGATGAGCAAAGTTTGGTCGGGGTTTCATGCCCCTTCAAACCGGCTGGACTCTAGTGGAGCTGCTCTGCCCTACTAGATGTTTCTCTGAAAAGACCTACACCTGAGTTCCCCCCGCATACTTCCACGGAAAGTTCAAAGTTTTTGTGAGTCCCAGCTGAGCGTAGTCTGAGGATACTCATTTACCCGGAACCTCAATGTATTTAACTTCATGGCCGATAGGATTATAGACACTCCTCCTGTTGGACTTCTTCCAACTCCTGTCCTGGTCCAGTGTAAAAGGATTAACATACACACACACACTCGGATTAGACCCGAGCAAATTATCTCCTTGGACTGGCTGTTAGCTGACAAAATAAGAGGCGAAGCAAATCTAGGTCAAATAAAATAGAACGGACAAGGTTTGGTTTCGTTAATAACGAGAAAATTACACAATGAGATTAATCAAATGTACACCAACTGTCTCAAATTCAGTGAAACAGTTAAACTTCTCCAAACATTTTACTTTCACTCGAAGTTCAAAGTGTTAAATTAGCTCAACTAGCTACAACGCTTCCGGTTTGGGAATACCAAAATAAAACGCATTGGCTTATTTTAAAGTACCCACATATGTTAATGAAATGTTACATTCATACGAATCATAAGAGTATACAGTTAATAAAAGAAGTCTGTACAACATGATGCAATTCACACTGAAAGCAATAAATGTAGATTACGTACAACGTGCTTTACTTTAGAACAGGGATAGAACCCTGGGTCCTTATCTATTTATTCTAATCTCAATATTAGTTAAACATCAGTTCATAAAGATCTTTGAATGATCCCTAATTGTAAAATTCGATAGTATTGTAGTTATTCTAACTAAAGTTACCATGTTATTATGAAATGAATTGCATGTCACATATATAAGAAATGTAGTGAATTTCTAATCAGGGGATTATGGCCTTGAAAATTCTAAACAAATAACCAGAAAAACTGCATTGTGGTTTTTGCTTTTATTTATCATATTAGGTGTAGCTACCACAGGCCACTTCTTAAATTTTCATAAAATAAAAAAACCGTGCAACACCTTTAGCGCTTTTACCTTGAAGGACACGGTTTGCCTTTCGGCAGTAGACTTTAACGTGACACAGATGATGAACATTAGATTTATCCTGCAAGTCAATCCAGTAAGTTCCAACAGTTACTTGCTCACCATTACTTTCAAGACGTTTCAAGTTAGTTACATGCTTTATTTATTTAGTTAGTTATTTTAATGTTTTGCTTATTAGATTATTATTTATCTACATATTTTATTAATTTAAATTAAATTGTATTTATTTGTTTGTTTTCTCTTTTAATAATTTAGGTAATTTCAGTTAGTTATCTTTGCTTCATCTATTTGTTGCTTTAGTTAGTAGGGTAGCTGTCTATTTTTTTTTTTTCGAGTATCAGACCTTAAACCATTTAAAGTGTAAGTCTGCAGATACTGACCTTATCTACATACAGTATTATTAATCATATGACCTACCACAGTTGCTCTCAGATGCACTATATGTGCAACGAATCACCCATCGCCAGCCTCTAACACATCCACTATGAAGGCTTTATTATATCATTTATCAGGCCCGTTGTCACTCACGCGAAACCGATGTGACAACTCTTGACATCAAAGCTGAAATCTGACACAAAATGTATGTTTGAGCAAATTAAAATGATTAATAATTAAGGTGAACATTCAGGGCCAGAAGGTAATTTGAGTGTCGTGCTGTTTGATCGATCACCCATGTTGTAAAAAACTATACAAAGAGACACAGGAAGGCAACAAGTCAGCCGTTGTAGTGTTGTAATGATGGAAGACGGAGCTTGTCAGGTCTGTCAAGAAGCACAATGTTAACGTGGATGGATTAAAGCGCTCTCTATTAGGACAGGAGGATGGATCAAATTTTCCATGGAAGAGATATTTGGTGCAAACACATACGGATAGGAAAATAAAGCTCTGGTGACTGAGCTATTTCCTATCAGGGTTCTGTTTTATAGCCAAGAAAAAGTTTTCATAAATGTTTAATAAGACTGGAATTTATTTAATATTTAAATTAACCACCACTATCTAATAACAGTGGGATAATGCCTTTTTGACACATTACATAGGCAGTGAGATGGCTCTCCCCTCAGATTATACAACTTTTAATGAACCCCATTTTTTTAGCAAGCTTGTCCTTCACATATTAGAATTTGGGAACATGAGACGGAGTGCCAAGCAAATGCGGAAAAAAAATGTTTGAGCTAAGCTTCTAGATGACTAACATGTCTAAAAGTGGGAATGCAGGGAATGATCTAAACATACCACCAGGCTGTTATTAAGCAGCCAAAAGCGTTAAGCAATGTGAATCATGTTCAGTATGGCCTGATTGACTCATCTTCTCCTGTTGTGTTGTTTTCCCTTGTAGGTCCTGTGGTGTTGAAGAATATCCCTCACCTTCTGTTTGTGTAAAAGTCACTAACAAAGGACTTTAATGGGTAGGCAAACAAGGGTAAAGGATTACCTGCAGGAACAGCCAGTAGTTTGTGTGTGTTGTTAGTTAACCTCATCGCATCACGTTGATAATTGAATGAATACAGGTCTTTTTAATATAATGCAGTGTACACTTGTTTGCTTCAGTTTGCAAAGTGGTGGCTGCATTAATAGAATAAGAAACAAACAAAAAGGATATACTTACTTCTTTGTTTTTTTTAGTTTCGACCACACTGCATGTCTCAATCTTGATAATAATAATGCAAGCAGTGGAAGAAGGCACTCTAGACAGATGGGTTTCAACTTGTTTTTTTTTAGCCTACAATGAAAATATTATACTCATGCTCATACTGTACTTGTCATTTTCCACTTAATCCTGGACCGGGTCGCGAGGGCAGCAGACTAAGTAGAGACGCCCAGACTTCCCTCTCCCCAGACGCCTCCTCCAGCTCCCCTGGGAAGAGCCCATAAAGTTCCCAGGCCAGCCGAGAGACAGTGTTTCCTGGGCCGTCCCCTAGGCCGTCTCCCGGTGAGATGTGCCTGGAACACCTCCCGGGGGAGGCGTCCAGGAGCCATCCATTACAGTTGGCCGAGCCACCTTAACTGACTCCTCTCGATGTGGAGGAGCAGCAGCTCTACTCCGAGCTCCTCCTGGATGGCCGAGCCCCTCTCCCAATCTTTAAGGGAGTGCCCGGCTACCCTCCGGAGGGAGCTTATTTCAGCCACTTGTATGTGGGATCTCGTCCTTTCGCTCATGACCCAAAGTTCATGCCCATAGGCGGCGGTAGGAACGTAGACCAACCGGTAAATCGAGAGCTTCACTTTTCAGCTCAGCTTTCTCTTAACCACAACGGACCGGCATAGCATCCTCATTACTGCGCCAGCCGCACCGATCCGCCTGTTAATCTCCCGCTCCATTCTCTACTCACTCGTGAACAAGACCCTGAGATATTTGAACTTCTCCACCTGAGGCAGGAACAGACTTCCAACCTAAAGAGGGAAAACCACTCTTTTCCGGTCGAGAGTCATGGCTTTGGACTTGTAGGAGCTGATTCTCATCCCAACCCCTTCACATCTGGCTGCGAACAGCTCTAGTGGCTTCTGTAGGTCTTGGCTGGAGAGGGCCAGCAGTACCATGTCATCTGTAAAAAGGAAAGACGAATCTACTGGTCCCCAAACCAAACCCCCTCCAGCCCTTGCCTGTGCCTAGAAATCCTGTCCATGAAAGTTATGAACAGGATCGGTGACAAAGGGCTGGCCTGCCAAGGTCCAACCTGCACCAGGTACTGGTCCAACTTAATGCTGGCAATACGAACCAGACTCCTGCTTTGCTTGCAGAGACTTAATGACCCCTAATAAAGGGCCCTGGACTCTGTTCTCCTGGAGCGTCCCACACAGGGCACTATGAAGGACAAGGTCGAATGCCTTCTCCAGGTCCACAAAACACATGTGAACTGGTTGGGCAAACTCCCATGAACCCTCGAGCACCCTGTAGAGGGTGTAGAGCTGGTCCAGGGTTCCACGAACAAAACCACACTGCTCCTCCTGAAGCCAAGGTTTGACTATCGGGGGAGTGTGAGGTGAGGAGTGTGATCCCCCTGTTGTTGGAACACACCCTTCAGTCCGCCTTCTTGTGAAAACACTATATGTGGGGGGAAATCTAGCACTGCACATTACCCTGAACATGCCATCCTTATTATAAAACTTGGTGGAGGCAGTATCATGCTGCAGGGATGCTTTTTCTTTCACTGGGATGGAGATGTTGGTCAATTAAATGTTCCATCTATTTATCAGAAATGAACTGAATATGCTAAGACCTAAAGAACATAACAAGGAAATGATCAAAATACACAGAAGAAAACCAAAATCCTGCTCATTGCCACAGCCCTAAACACACAGCCAGAGCTTTAATACATTTGGGTTGAAATTCAAGCATTTTTCTGTGTTAGAATGGCCCAGTCAAAGTCCAGACCTAAATCCAATTGAGAAAGTGTGGCAAGACTTGAACACTCATATTCACAGACACTCTCCGAAACGCTAAAAATGTCAGTAGATGTGCAAACCTGGTGGAGACAGACACTAAAAGACTAGCAGTTGTCTACTAAAAAAGATTGACAAAGCCACTATTATGATAAAGTTTCAAGCATTTCCACAAACATTGTGACCCTCAAGTTGTAAACACTGCATCATGTGTTTCTGAGCTAATTTAGTGAGTTCAGCTACATGATAATTTCTATTTTTACTGCAGTATTGCCTCCGGACCCAAATATTACAGCCTGACTTAACAGTTTTTTTCTGCCTTGTGCCTTCAACAAAGAAACATCTCTAAACTTTGCTCAATATTAGCAAGCTCCTGGTTTCCTTTACTTCTAAATTTCTTCCCCTGTATATATATTTTTTTTATCTTGTTTGCTTCTGTGTCCTACCTTGTCAGTGTTTGTGTGTGCATTTGTGTGTGCATGCTTGCAGTGGGAGTTGCCTCTGGCTCCTACACACCTGAATTCTGTCGATAAACAAATTCACAACTTTATTATCATCCTTCTATCAATTGAACATACTTTTTATTCAGTTTCACTATTCACTTACTATAAGTGCTTAATCTGTGGAGGGTCTCTAGCTGTTACTGAGGAGTTCAGGTTCACCTTCCAATGGTTGCCAGTCAATCACTTCGCAACACAGAGACATGCAACATGCAACTTTTCACAGGCTCTAATGGATTGAGTTCTGGCCACTGTGGAGGCCTTTGGACCGCAGTGAACTCAGTGTTGTGTGTAAGTAACCAGTTTGAGAAGATTTGAGCTTTGTGATATGGTGCATTATCCTTCTGGAAGCAGTCATCAGAAGATGGGTACACCATGGTCATAGAGGGAAGGACATGGTTAACAACATTACTCAGGTAGGCATTTTAATGAAGCTAAATTTTCTGCTAAGTGGCCTAAAGTGTGCCAAAAATATCCCCTACGCCATTATTTTACCAGCAGCAGCCTACACCATTGATAAAAGGAAAGATGGATCCTTGCTTTATATTTGTTTAAAATTCTGGCTCTATCATCTAAATGTAATATCAAGACTCATTGGACCTGCCAACATTTTGTCCAATCTGTCAATGCCCAAAACAGGTAAGTCTGTGCATATTTTTCTCTTTGTTAGCTAAAAGAAATAGCACCCAGTGTGGTCTTTTGCTGCTGTAGCCTGTCTGTTTCAACGTTAAGAGATGGCATTCCAAATACCTTGGCTGTAACAAGTGGTTAAGCTACTGTTGCCTTTTTATCGTCTAAAAACAGTCTCCCCATTCTCCTCTCTGAAAATGCCTCTCCACAAAGCATTTTGTTCCACACTGCTGCTCACTTGAAATTTTTCTCATGTTCAGACCATACTCTGTGAACATGGTTTTGCGTGAAGACCATTATTTTCTGAAATACTCATTCGGGCACAAACAACTATATCATATTCAAAGTTGCTTAAATCCTCTTTCTTCACCATTGTGATGCTCGCTTTGAACTTCAGGAATTCATGGTCACCACATCTAGGTGCCTAAATGCATTGGGTTTCTGCCATGTGATAGATTGGCTGATTTGCCAAACAGTGGGGAAAAAGGATGATTTACCAGAGAATTTATCATAAACAAGTGCTCCCCAGTCCTGGGTCTCAGGGTCCATTTTCTTTCAAGTGTTTGTAGATGTTTCACTTCAGGGCTGCAAGGTGGCGCAGTAGTTAGGACCACTGAGTCACAGCAAGAAGGTCCTGGCTTCCGACCCCGTCCTTGGGTTTTCTGTGTGGAGTTTGCATTTTCTCTCTATGCATGCATGGGTTAAACTCCAAACTCCACTTCTTGCCTTAGTCCAAAGAAATGCATGTTTGGTTAAGTCTCTAAGTGTTCCTTGCTTGGGCACAGAGAGAACATGTGCATGCATGGTTGTTCATCCGGAGCGACCCTGATATTAAATGCTGACCTGTCCAGGATGTACACCTAGCCTCTCATCTGTTGACCACCAGAGATAAGCAGCAGCCCCAGCGACCCTACAAGGATTAAACAGGTATTGAAAATGGATAGATGTCTCGCTTTACAAATACATTTGCCTCCTCTGAACGTCATCAAGGTCAGCAGAAGCCTGTAAGTTGCGCACTCATTTAAATCAGGTTTACTGAAGTGGGAAACCTTGTAAAACATGCAAGGCAGTGAGCTTGAGAATTTAAGCTAATACAATTTTAAAGACTTTAAGCAAAATCTCCCCTCCTGTTGTGAACAACCTTCCATTGGCAGTGAGTGTTATATGCTCTGCTGTCAGTAGGTGGTGGTAAACAGCTATGAATGATGGGATCTTTGTGATGTCAGAGCAATGGAAATTGGCACAATTTAAGCTTTTCTACTTCTATGCACATACTTTTCAAGTAGAGACAGTAAAAGCAGAACACAAACTAGTATTTCTGGTTAGAGTTTATTTATTAATCCCAGTAAAATCAATAATTTCAATCCCTTTCCCTTTAATTACCCACCTATTAAAAGTGAACCACTTCCCTTTTACATTTTCAGTAGTTTCAGAGCTTTACGTTAACGCTGCCCCCTTTGGTCCCTTAAAACAAAAGTTATTTACAAAAGTAACACAACACAGAGGCCATGTTAAATGTTTTCAACTGTATGCAGTGAATATTCACGCATACAGAGCTACAGACTTAAACTGCTGCTGGCTTGCAGTCTCAATAGAAGTTGCACTGTATCTTAGGGTGCTTAAATCCCAACAAAACCTAAAACATTTCATTTTAGGTTGGAGTCGTTTGGATGGATTTTAAAGTACAGTTAAAACACAGGATTCTCAGAAAACAAGGCACGTACAGGTGCTCCAGTTTAAGGCTTTTTTTGTGACAAAACTAAATACAGTAATGCTTACTTCAGTTTTTCTTTTCCATTGAAAATCCTCCAAAATAAATTCAACACAAGCTGGCAATTTGCATTTTGGCACGTGCTGGTATTTTAGGATGACGGGTTTTCCACAGGCAGAGTGACAGGTGGGTTGAAAGGGCACTCTTAGAAATACGCAGCAGGTAAAAAACGGATTACAACAGTCCCGTCAAATCGCTAAGCTCTCTGGGGCGAAACGCACTTCAGTTCAGGAGCCTAATCAATTCTTCAAGTCTTGTTCAGGCAGAACTCTGCCGAAAAACTGGCACCACAGGCAGGAGATAGAGTTGAGAGGCAAGTGTAGTACGACAACAGCACGCTCCCTGCTTCTTTCTCCCTGTTCCTCTCACATGATGGGGCATGTCAGGAAATCACTGGTGCAGTGCAAAATGCTGGTGACCTTACATTCTGAGCCCTTCGTTTAGCAGCTAACATTCTTACATTTTACATCACTGGACAATTGCATACACAAGCAAAAGAGTTTCACAAGAAATAATGAAATAGATTGCACGTAAAACTTTGTAGTGCAGTTTGACTTTGTAGCTAATTCAAGAATTCATTTTCTTAATCTTCTTGATTCATGTGCAGGGCAGTCAGATCAGTTTCACTCCTTACAGGCTGTTGCATGAGATCCCAGGTATTTAATGCCCTCCCATTCTTGTTCCACAGGCATTTGGATGAAACCAGCTGGTTTAAAGAAAAGGTTCAGATAAAATTGCAATTCTCAGCAACTCTGCACTCATCCAGGCAATCAGTGGAGCAAATCACTGACTTAAAGTGACATTTTCAAGACCTTTCTGTTTGCTATTACCGATTCGATCCAATGCAAACTCGGGGAGTGAGGAAATTGATGGTAATGGAAAAGCCCTCCAGTGTAGTAATTGCACAAAGGTCACAGAAGGTCACTTGAGTTGTCCTGCTATAGTTAAAATTCATCTTTCTACCACTCAAACTTCCACAGCTGGTTCCTGTCGGCCAGGTTGCACTGCCTCATTTGTGCGTCTGTGCGTCCCTCTGTTGTGCGGTATGCTGTCACGCACATGTTCGAGTGAGGGTGGTAGATGGTGCCATCCTAAGGAGGATACACATGGGGGGAGGGGTGGGGGGGGGTGGGGGGGGTCAGATTCAGGTAAGTCACTGATGAAAACATCACCTTGTGGAACAATGTGTGCAAAAAGCTGTTAGGAACAGAGCACTTCCCTGCCTGAAAATCAACCCCTCACCTGTTTGAACTCCCATATGATGCTGGGAGGCTTTGCTTCCACATCCCGAGGACAGTGCCTCATTCTGATGGAGGTTTGTCCTTCAAGTACTTCAGCACACAGCTCCGTCACAGAGTTGAAACGGATCTCCCTCTGGGAAGTGTACTCAAAATACTGGGGGGAAAAAAAGCCACATTGTGTAACCATTTTGCAGTAGCTAAAGTATTCATATCCCTTGAGCATTTAAACACACCGTTAGCACAGTAAAACATGGTGGAGGCAGCATAATGCCGGAGAAAAGACTTGAAAATGGCTTTTCACAAACGCTGTTGTGCAAAATCTGACTGAGCTTGAGCTGTTTTGAAATAAACAGGTCGAACGTTACAGACAGACAGACAGACAGAGGAACATCTGAGATAATTCTTGTGGTACATCTCTCTGGAACAACTTTAAACGGGTTAAAGGAAAACGTTTGGTGTTTATTTCAGTGCAGTATGGTGTGCCTGCGTTTGTGACTAGCGAGCTCAACGTGGCCCACTAAATCAAACAGACATGAAGACAAACCCCAACTTTTCCCCTCAGGTGTCATTTCAACAAACTGACGTAGCAGAACAATAGATGGCACGCTCCCTGGGCTACCCTTTAAACAGTGGGTATGGTAATCAATCTTCATACTTCCCCATCCTCTTCTTCACATCTCATCCATCTTTGAGGTGCATCGAGGCCTGTGACACTCATTTCCAATTAAAAGGATCACTTGTGGCCCGCTGTTTCTGGCTTCTGACTTGTTTACCCAGGCGGTGCCACTCACTGTACCTGCTAGGCTCATGTATCTTTTAAAGAGATACGTGGTTCCCATGTGGGCCAGGCATGGGAGAACATGAGGTAGGTGGTGGAGAGGCCCTCTGGTTTTTATTTCACAGGGGAGCTATTCAGACATTGATTTACAGTAACACATGGTGTCTATTTGTGACTGAGGACAGCTGATGTGGTGCATCAGTGGAGTAATCAGATATATTAAGCAGGTGGAAGCTAAAACACAGGGATTTTGTCTGATTCCAGCATTAAATATAAACGACAGACAAATAATCTGCTGCTCGCAGAGCCATTCATGGCCTGGTGTTGACAGGAGTTAGACTGTGATTTGACAGCACAGTCGACTTCGGGGAGTTTGAGCAGAAACCACCGGCCTTCCACTGGGCAAAATAGAGCGACAAAGAAGGGTTAAACTAATTACCTGGTTGCCTCCCTGGCCATGGCAGCCGAACAGAGAAAGCTGGGCTCCAGTGGGATTGTGATCTGGAGCATTGTAATCAAGGCACTCTGATTGTAACCCCAAGCTGCGGACCTGAACAGAAAAAAACAATTTTCAGTAACAATAAAGAGATGACACTGTGGATTGACCCTCTGATTGACTCTCTACAGGCAGGTCCTACAGAGAGGCCAAACACAGAGGTTTCTACCTGCTGTTTGCTTGTTTTTCAAACCATGACACACCTATCCCTATACCTAGCTTCAAAAGAAGCCATTTTCCCCATCGCTTAGTATCTGTTCCAACAAGATCCAATGTAAATCTCGTAACATATTGTAAATCTGCAAACTATGTGAAATAACAAGGCTGCTGAACAAACAGTAAAACACACAATGAAATAAATTACATGGTTAGCAGAGACTTACAGCCCCATGCCAGCCTTCCCTGTCCTCAGGGACGTGTAGGTCTGGGTAGACGTTCCTCAGGTACCATTCAAAACTTTTGCACTTCAGCTTGTCCCTCAGCTCCACCCTCTGTGAAATGTCCCCATAGTTCTCCTGTGGCATTAAAAATAAAATGACAAATGAAGTTCGAGAAAAACAAAAATCACCTTGAAATACCAGATTGAGATTGGTGTTATTTGGTCTGTGTATGGCTATCTATGATGACAATCACTATTAAGGTCGTCTAGAAAGGGTGTTTCGTTTCTAAATCTACGATGGCTTTACACACCCCTGTTGAAGTTCCAGGTTTTGGGACCCAAACATTCAGATCAATCATTAAATAAATAATTTCCAAACCCTTTTTCACCTTAAACGTGGCGTACATCCTGTGTCCTCTGAACTAAGTTGCAGGCTTGCAAGACAAAAGGCCGTGCACAATGAGGCAACCAGGCTGTCTGTTTTTCAAGTGGAATTGAACAGGATATAGGTCACACAGAAGGTGAAAAAAGTTAGGAAAATAATTCATCATAATTTGTTTTTAACACTCAAAAACCTTGAAATTTAACATCGGTGTGAACGCCGTTGAGAGCCACTGCTCTCACCTTTTCTACCGTTTTTCATTCCAAAGAAAGGAAAAACTCTGAGGTTAAGAAAGCAAATATTAACCTCCTGGATATGATGGCTGAGCCGGGCGATTCTACAACCGCTGTCATTTGAGGTCCTCAGGACACAAACTGCAAGTATGGATCAAGGCGTCAGAGTCCACCTAAAGCCTCACACACCTCAATCCTTTGCTTTGCCTGAGGGTGAAATCCCAATATGTTTCAGATACACATGGCCGGTTCAGCTGCTTTTTCGTATATTTAAGACTAAAAGTAAAGTTTGCTGGAAGAAAAATAAATGGATTCGTATACAGCACTCTCCACAGGTATTGGCACCTCTGGTAAAATGTGTAAAAAGCCTTCATCTTTTAATTCAGGAGCATGTTGTTGCAATTAGAGGCACCCCTAACGATTCCAATGAAAAAATGTAAGTCTTTCAATTTTTAAGCAGAAGTGATGAACTTTTAATTAGTAGTCATTAACCTTCTATTTCTTCTAGGGTACAAATATTATGTGAAACAATGGCCCGTTTATGAAAGACACTCTTCAAAGTTGGCAAGATAAGAGAACATGCCATTCAAGCAAGTCACATGTGTGCTCATATTTAAAAGTCAGCAACTAGACACAAGAAAGTTGATACTTGCCTAAACTCACCTATATTTACAGTCAGAACAATAAATATCAAAAGCTTAAAACTAACGTTTATACTGTGACAAACAAGGCTGGACCAGGACCCAAGGGGGGGGGGGGGACTTTCATGATAGAACCATCACTGCGTACCGGCTTACACATCGTTACCATGGGGTTCCAGTGATTTTAAAAAGGTATTTAAGCATTTTTTTTTATTATTATTTTCATCTTTTGTACAACTCTAAATATTCAAATTGCTTATATTTACCAAAACAATCAAAGTACACTACAAAATACATGTGGAAAATACAAAGTTGTCAGACTGCTGTTGTGCCTAATGAAAGTTATATGCCATTATTTCCACACCAATCAGAACCAGTGGCATGTTTAGAGCTCCATTTAAAAACAGCAGGAGATCAAGTCCAGCAGTGCTGTGTTCACTCTCCCCCTGACCACGTAATTTATTGTTTGATCAAAGATCCCCGACATTAATAATGTACGCTTTTTTCAGAAAGGTGTAACTGAGATTCATGAATTTTTCAGGTCCCCCAACTCTGAGACCTGAGAGCCCACACACACACACACACACACACACACACACACACCTGTGCATCCCCATGCAGATACACGGGCCTGACGCAGTGAGGCAAATGGGGTGAGATCGCATGCTGACCGGTGAATTATATCAAATTAAACATCAAAATCTGACGTCAAGCATAAGCTGTTCTATGTGGAAGATGAACGAGGTGCAGAAAAGTCACTTTTCTGCAGGATCACTTTGGGCCTTTTATTTAGTAACAGCTGACTAAATGATGATTGAAGGTTAAATATGATACAGAACTATGTTACAAATATTTACAATTTCTTTTTTATGTTTTTTGAGTGCCCGACCTTTCGGGCCGGAGGGTTCCTGTTGTAGAAGTGCTGCTTATAGGAGCCCATCCAAACCTCTGCGGCCCGTACGGTATTCTGGAGGAAGTTGGGCCGCGCATATGGGGCCTTTTTAGGGAACACATGGCCAACATGGGAGCAGGGATGGATCTCCAGACTGCCTCCACACTGCCACACCTGTGGGAGACAAAAGTAAAACAGTACAGTGAAAAATGGCTCTCTGTTCATTTTAATATTGTTACAATTTATTTTATCGTTTTTATTCATTATACTTTTGTATTGTTTATCATTAATTATTTTTATTTATTACCAGTTGCTATTTTATTATTATTATTATTTTAATTACTAATATTGTTAAAGACTTTTTTCATTTCAATCAGAACTCCAGATCCTCCTGTAATCAGAAGCTTTACAGCTGAAGGACAAACTGGGCAACAATACTATTACAATTAATTGTAACCATCAGAGCAGAAATACAAGTACAAATAAAAAAAGAAGCATCCCAAATATCTCATTCATATTATTCCTAGCAGTCAGTTGCTAATGGTGATATTTATAATTTTTTCAGCCATAGATGGGTAGAAATTATATTTCACAGCAAGATCACAAATTGTTCACAAGAAGAAAAGTTGTTGTTCAAAATTTAGCCTAGTCATTGTAAAGCACTTCGGTTTAACTGGAACAAACTGGAAAAATCCCCTGCTGCAAATGGCAGATATCATTTAATGGATAAATGAAAATTTGAAAAAAAAAAGCGAATAATCTGATGAAACAATAATCGTTCTTCTGAACTAATGCATTAAAGGTCTTGATCATCAGTCAGTCAGGAGAAAATCTCCCCTGCTTTGGTATTTCAGCAACTGGTTTACAGCATTGATTTATCCTAGTTGAAGGTCCATAAGAAAATTAAAAAAAGACACCTTAAAAAGAGGGTTAAAGAACTTTTCTACAGCAACTTAAAAAGTAGACAAAACCACAGTGATTCCAGCAGGCCTATCACTATGCTCAGTTGTTTTTTTAACACTCCAGAACAGAAACAGAAACCAATTCAAAAAGCATTAAAGATGCATAGCAAAGAGTCCCCGAGGGTGACGTTCTCTTCTTCACTTACAGAACCCCTCACCCATTCATCTTCACAGCCAGAAAAGACGCATCCACAGTTTCACAAGTAGTCTAAAATTTTGTACTTATCGGCGGGACCCCAGAACCTTTTTGAAAGCAAAGCAAAAATTATATAAGCCCATGATTTTCAGGGGCCCAGGGCTAAATGTGTCTGAAATAAAAAACATAAAATCGTTCTAAAAGCACCGTGGTGGCGACTGTTAGGATCCACACTGATGAAACCAGGGGTTCACATACGCTGTATAAAAACTTCTTCTCCCTGCCTGACAATAAATCAGAATAAACCTTTCCTGTTTTAGGTCAGTAAGATTGTCAAAAACATTTCTATTTCCCAGATGACATAATAAGAGAGAGAAGGAATTTTTCTGATTTTTTTTTTAACCTTCTTCATATTCTAAAAATGAAACTTAAATTTTTTTATTAGAAATTTGGTAAAAATTGCCCTTTTTAAAACTAGGGTGACATTTTTAAAAAATCTGGACCCCCCCAGCTTCTCCCAAAACCCTTGCTGGGGTTTTTGGGGGCCCATTACTCCAGACGAAAGGGGTTTGTAACTGATTTCGTTTTTGTAAAACCCGTCTTGCTGGTGCGCCTTTTTGGCTCTGCCCACAAATTTTTACTTGGGGACCTAAGATGGGGCTTTGTGAGGGGCCAAAACCAGTTTTATTAAAAAATCTGCTTTTTCATCTATTTTTTTTTTAAAAATATAGTCCCTATGCTACTGAGATGCAAGTAAATTTAGATTCCCCAAGTCCTGTCTTCTTAAATGACATACTGGGAGTTTACACTGGGGGAGGGGGAAAACCCCCTTAAAATAAAACACCTGAAAGGGGGTTTTCCAGGTTTTCTCCTCCCCACACCCCCTGCCATGCCCATATTCCAAGGTTTAAAAAAAAGGCTTTGCTAACAGAAATAATCCAAACCACCTTTATTTTGGTGATTTTATTGGGAGTAAAGGGGAAAAGAAAAGCCTTTTAAAAATTTTAGTCCCTTGGGGGTTCTTCCCCAAGGGTTTTAAAAGCAGTTTATCTCCCTTTTTTAAAGGATAATCTGGTTAAACAGTTGTTCGTGCACGTAATAGTCTTAAAAAGCTCTAACCTGATGGGCTCGATACGAGACTTTCGCCTCTCCCCTTTTCCGTTTCCCGGGAACAGAGTGCCACGAAGGGGGAAGCCCCTCCAGTCAAATCCCCCTTCCCATCCCCTCGTCTTTTGCATGAAAAAACTCAAAGGTGTTCCAGTCAATAGTGTCAATCACAGGACACACTATGGTGGTGGCGTTCTCAGCAATCCTGAATACAAAAAAGCAAGACAAAAAAAATGGTTGGATACAATTTTCAACTTAAAAGTTAGAAACTTAGAAACTAAGTTTAAGAAATTGTCTTTAAATTCCACAGAAAGATCCAAATCAACTTAATCGGTACCTTTCCAGCAGAGGCTCGATCCAGCCCGGGACACACTCACAGTGGCAATCAAGAAATGTCAGAACTTCTCCCGTAGCATGGGGGGGCCAATGGGGACTTTCCCGTCCCCACCCCTTTCCCCCTTTTTTTTTGGGGCAAGGGAAGCCGCCCCGCGTTCCAGATTACTGATGTATTCCGCTAACTGGGTTTTTCGGGTGGGGCTGTTTTTTAAAAAAAACACAAAAGTTTTTTCATTGAATTTAAAACTTTTTTTGGCTACTTTTTAAATTTAAAAAATTCAAAACACGAAAACAAACCCACGCCCTTTAAATTTTCAAAATTTTAATTTGTTTGCTTTAAATCATTTTTTCGCTCCTTGCGGGCAAAAGGGTTTTTTAAAAACCCAAAAAAAGGGTTTCCTTTACACTTCAAAAAGCATAAAAAACCCTTCAAAACTGTTAAATTTGTCATTATTTCTATGTTTGCTTCTAGAGGCAGATTTTCTTGTCAAATGTAAAACTGGTTTATACTTAACTTTTTTCAGAGATGTTTGTTTTTCTTGTTTCAAAAGACACACAGACCAACAAATTGTTCAAACCAAACAAACCTGCCTAAGTGAATGGACGGATCCGGTTAGTTTTCACACAGCTTAGGTAAGCAACAGCTTAGGGACTTTGTTACGAAGAACTCCTCATTATAAACGATGGAGTGTTCGGGTTTCGGGCGTATGCTTGGAAAGGGAAATTTAAAAGTTTTTTTGGGCAGGTTGTGATTAGTTACCACCAGGGTTTTGTTTTTGCCCACAAATCAGGGTTTTTCCCGGGATGAGCATGGGGCAAAAGTGGTATTTACCCAATAACTGGGTACCCTACTAAATTTTGTCCTTCTTGCCCCTTTTTGTAGTTTGGGGTAAATGGAGGATTTGAAGGGGGAGATGGCCTTTTAAAGCCTGGGTTTCTAGGCTACAACCTTTTCCCCTGCCCAGGGGCCTGGAAAAATTAAAAACCAATACCTTATTTGCTTTTTAATTTTTTTGCTTTGGAAAAACCCAAAACCCCCCCCTTGCCCTCAAAGCAAAAAGACCTCATCAAATAGCACTGCAATAAACACTAGGCCCTGACGAGGCCCATTGCACTGCAAGATCAACATGTCCTCGACTCCCCGTGGAAAAAGGCTTCCCAGTTTGGAAAAAAGCAAACCCCTCCAAATTGTACATAAGCTGGTTGAGGCACACAGCCCTCTGTATAGAAAATCCCTTTAGATATTTATTTTTCTTGGCCATCTGGGCTGGGTAAAATAGATCCGAGACGAAAACATACATTGCCAGTGAGGTTGACCCTGTTTGGTTGGATTAAAAGCTAAAGAAAAACAAATGATTGTTTCAGTTAGTTTTTGTCTGCAGTACGTTTTCTGGCTCGGGGGTGTGGCACATCTAGCACTCAGCTTGGTAACATTGGTTAGAGGAGAGGAAACGACGTCATAGTGTCTCAGCGCTCACTGAAGTCATTATAAGGGTGTAATGTCTCCGCCGGACTAGACCAGCTGGGTTCTAATACTAATTCCATTAGGACAGACACACATCCAGCTCTTCCTATATCCAGTTTCTGACACAAAGTCGTATTATTTCCAGAGTTGGCGCATGTCTGCTGAAAGCAGATATTCCATTCACTGATGAAATCTGTGTGAGGAAGGTGAAAGCTCTTTAAAAGCCAAGAGAGTACACTTAGACTGAAAACCATTATATCTCCGAAACCCCAAGTCAGGAATGCTCACACTAAACATTTAAACTATTTCACACCAACTTCTTGACTTAGAATTGACTTGAAATAGGAGACTGCTATCAAAACAAAAGTACACATTTGCACAAGCAATGAAACCAAAGAATGGGACAAGCTAAGGCTGGAGCAGCGAGCTGCAGAAAAATAAAATAAATAACTTGGAAAAAGCTGCTCAATTCAGCTATGCACCACGGCATGTTTTTAGGGTACTTCCTGACTCTACAGCTCATTCTCATTAAAAATAGGTTTGTTGACTTTACTCAGAAGACAGTCTTGTGGTTACTTCTGGAATATACAGAGCCTTGCAACAGCATCAAACCCCTTTCTGACCCCCAAGTCAATACTTTATAGTACTAGGAAAGGAGATTCAGAGGTAAAATCCAACCGCAGTCTCAAGTCTTTTGCAGCTCCTGTCGGTTTTCTCCCAGGGTTGCCTTGCATTTAGTGTCGTCCAGCTTCCCATCAACTCTGACCAGCTTCCACGTTCCCGCTAAAGAAAAGCATCCCCACCCCCAGTGGAATGGTATACTCAGGTTGATGTGAAGTTTCATTTTGGTCTTAACTAACCAGAGCATATTTCTCCACATGGTTGCTGTGTTCCCTCCAAGGCTTGTGGAAAACTACATACAGGACTTCAATAACGGCTTTTTTCCTTGCCACTATTCCATAAAGGCCAGATTTGCGAAGTGCACGACTAATAATTGTCCTGTCATCAGATTTGTTTCACCTGAGCCGGGGGTCTTTGCAGCTCCTTCAGAGTCGCCATGGGCCCCTTGGCTGCTTCTCTGATTACTGCTCTACTTGCTCGGACGGTCAGTGTAAGCCATGTCCAGATGATGGATTGAACAGCACTTCATGAAATACTCAAAGCTTGGAATACTGTTTCCTTCGAACTTCTTCATGACTTTAGCCGTGACCTGTCTGCTGCAGTCCTTAGTCTTCACCATACTGTTTGTTCACTAATGTTCCCTAACAAACACCTTAGGCCTTCACAGAATAGTTGTATTTGAAGTTAGATTAAATGACACAAATTGCATAGAAACGCGCTTTCCAAAAACCATTTTGAGTTGGTCTATCAAACAGAAAGCCAACAACACAATAAAGTTTATGGCTGGGATTTGACAAAATGTGAAAAAGTTTAGGAGATTTAAAAACTTTTTGCAAGACAGTAAATGCAGCAGCATTTCATTTAGAGTTACTCCCATCATCTCAGTTAGAAAAACAACCCAGGGTTCGTTGTGTGTCCCACACCTCGGTCACTGAAGTCATCAATTAGGATGATCTCCTTCAACAGGATGGCAGGTGTGGTCTCCAGCACGCTGTGAATTGTCCTCAGCAGAGTGGACCAGGCCTCGTTGTAGAAGGCTATGATCACAGAGGTCGTAGGCAAATGTCGGTAGTTAAACCTCTTAGTCTGGCATCTGAGAGGGAGACAGAGTTCATATAAGCATTAATATATACGTCTTCAGGATGCATTCACAAAAACATCAGCAAGCTCAATTATTTATATATTTCCATTTTAATGACTTTACTTGGGAGAAGGGGATGCTTCATCTTGATCCAGATGGCAGTCATTAAAACTATAAAGAGTTGCAGAAATATGGACGGGGGTAAGCAACATACCACAGCGGTACTTTGGGAGAGACCACAGAAATGAGTGCGAACAGAGATGAAAAGAGTGAAAAAGATCAGAGGGAACTGGAATAGAACAGAATGAAGATAAAAACGTGAAATGATTTAATTTGAAAGATCAGAGAATGAGAACAAAACGAGGGATTTAGACAGAAAAGGGATGTTTTACTCTATGTTTTATGGATGTGATATGATGCAAGAGTTTAATACACTAATAAAGACTAAAAGAAGGTAACGTAATAACCAAGAAAAACATAAAGAACAGTGCAAGTAAGTAAATAAACAACAACAGAGGTGCTTAAAGTGGTAAGATGGTGACAGCAGCTGTAAAATTAGACAATTAATCATTTTTTTACTGTTTATGTCCCATTAAATCAGTTGCGTCCTTCTGCCTGTAAACATGTCTCCACTGTTTGTGCGTGCGGCCGGTAAATATCCTGTGTCATATCCTTATTAATTGTTGTAGCCTGCAACATCACCTGTTCTGTGAACAGACCGAGCTGTTTTTCGTGTTCATCTCGAGCGTGATGCCATTTCTGGCAGAGCTGTCCACCTCTAGAAGTAAATGCTAAGCAGTAAGTAACGCTAAACGGCACCATTACAGCAAGTTTCACTGCTTTTCATGCACATGAGGCATCTTGACTTTTAAAGGTCAGAGTTTTAGGTTCCTATCACTTCATGGGTTTGTCATCAATCTCAGGAGGTTCAGCGGTTAAACTGAAAAACAAAGAAATCTGCCAGAAGGAGCTTATTTTACAAAAACTGAATTTCAAAGCATTATCTACACACCTTTGCACAGTGAAGGCGGTCATGAGTAATTTGAGGATATAGCGCAAAACGGTGACATTACAAAAAGCAAGTTACTGATCAAAGAGGCTGCCACCAGTTACATGATGGTGGCAGCATCATGCTATGGGGTTAGTTTTCTTTCAATGAAACTGCCGTTTTTTTGTGAAGGTGGATGAAATTAGGACAAGTATGGAGTCATCTGAAGACGGCTGTGGACAAGAGATATCTGTTTACAAGGCATGGGCAAACATTAAAAGCTGAAATTTAATCAGAGGGTGCTTCAACAAAGAGTTCAAAAGTCTGCACATTTATGCTGTCAGGTTGTTAGAGCTTTTCATTTTTCATATTTCGCCCCAAACAAAGTGATTTGTTGTTTAGTCGAATTCTACAGCATATATCTCACTTTAAAGGTGGAAAAAGCTTTAAAATTAGGCCTCAAGGCCTCGGGATTTAACATCACAAGTTCCAAATACAACACAAAGGTAAAACACAGTGCGTATATTGGATGTTTGTTCATTACTTTTAACAGTTGTTTCAACAGTTTAAACTTAGTTGTAATAGAATATTATTTCACAATGGAAGTCCGTCCGCCTATTGTCCACCGAACTGGTTTTAATTTGGTTATTTACCAAAGACCAGGGAGCTGTGGTGTCACACCCACAAAGTAATGATATGAGCAATGTAGGAACTCCTGGAAGCCAAAACTGTTGCACGAACTCTCTGCAGATATATCTCTTCTTCTGTGCTACCGGCATCAGGCACACAAATATGTATTAAAAGTCTGACAGCGGAAGAATAAAAATACACCTGCCAACTGGTAACTCAGCAGTTTCTGTAGACGTGAGTCATTCGTTGTTCCAGGGAGACTCGTTCTCCCAGAACTACTGCTTGTGATTGATAAGGATACCTCTTTTATCTTCAAGTAAGTACAGGCTGTGAACTGAACCTCCCACATAGTTCCCTCGAGTTGACTTCAGTCCATTTTTTTGGTTACACAGTAGCAACACAGTTCATGTCTTGTTTCAACCAGGCCACAAATGTTTAAAGGATTTGGGAACGTTTGAAACGGAAACTCCATTCTTCATTTCATTTACATCTGGGTTTCATTAGTGGCAGAAGCCTGGGAGGCATAAACCACAGCTGGAAGGGGAAACTACTAATAAAAGATGACGCGCTCTGCGTTTCATCACAGGTGTTGAGCTGAGACTAGCTGGGGACGGAAAAGATCTTTTCACCTATCTTCAAAAAAAAACAAAAAAACCTGTGGAACATCTCAGGAGCCTCCGGCATTGTTTCAAACTGTCAACAGAAAACTGATTCCAGTAAACGGCTGATCTGGCCTGAGGCATAAGCGGACCTTGCCACTACATGGGCGATTAAACTTACACAGGGAAGGTTTACATATGCAGCAGTTCAACTTCATATATAGAGATGGACCAGTCTGACCAGTTTCCAGTCTCCAGTTCTAAACGTTTGACCTGTTAATAACAATTTAAGCTCTTTCTAAATTCTTTTTTTTAAAAGCACAATTTAAAATGATATAGGAACAATAATGAAAGCTTCCTGCCATTATTTATCTTTATTGATTATGTATATTAAGAGCTGAGGTGATGAGAGAACATTCAGTGTAAATAGGGCTTTTCTATTATTTTGAAACAAATGGACATTTTAAACTGGCTCCGGCATCCTATGTTGGTGATCAGGATGGTCACTGCAGCAAGCTCTTCAGACTGAGGTATTTTATCCTACTCACTCCTTCATTCTGTGGTCCTTGATGTGCCGATGGAGCGAGATCTTATCACTGACGTAGATATTGATGGCGTAGCGCTCAACAGTCTCCTCCTCATGCTTCTTCTCTTCAGGGCTGAGGTTGAGGTGAGTGGCCCGACCCCACTCCCCCAGTGCGTTGTCGTCTGCCAGCGGCTTAACGTCAACAGGCTTGGCCAGCAGCCCGTCGATTCCGCTCTCTTCTATAGCCAGCTGCCTGGCCTGGAGATTGCTCTCCTCCTCATCTTCGTCTGTGGAGGAAGACATTGGGAAAGAGACTCGTTCCAACAACAGATACCCCAGCCACAGCACCCACAGCAAGAAGCCGGCCTTGGCCAGCAAGCCCAGCTTTCGGGAGCAGCGACCCCTCATGACGGCAAGCACCACAGAGGCCCTGTGACGGGCTGAGCTTTAGGGTGTCCGTAAGGACACAACCCTCTGGAGGAAAGAAAAATAGAAAGAAGCTAAATGAAAAAATGATAATGATTATATTTTATTACATGTTTATTACCCATGGCAGAGGTGGAAAAACAGATATAAGGGAAAAAAAACACATTCAACCTAGAAAGATTATGTCTCCTTCTAATTTCACACACACCCTGGGGACACAGCTCCAATCGTGCCGGCCAGCAGTAATCAACATAGACATCATAAACGTAATCGCGCGCTCGAGGCGGGATTAAAGTGCTCATTAAATAGAAATTGCACAGATGGAAGATGCTGAGTGATGTCAGAGACTACAGCGATGCGCCGAACAAATCGAGCGTGCGGTACACCCCAATGAGGAATACTATTTGCCAGCCTGATGAACTTCATTACAACGATGCGGTTTGAACCACAGGACCTCACAGCAAGGCTCCAAAAAAAAAAAAACGGTGGAAAACATTGCAGTTTTGTTAAATCCCGCAAGGTTTCTAATCATTATATTCACACTTTCTCCAACTGGGATCATTAAGCGCCTCTTATTTCAATTCATGTCAGCATAATTCCTAAAAAGTACTCCACAGGCTTTAAGTTGGTTGAGAAAAAGCTCATATTAAAACTGTCCATGTTTGGTAAACGTGTATAAAAACACTTGGGGTAAACTCGGAATTTATTTCTGTAGTAAAGCCTTGCAAAGAAAAAATTACACTAGATTAATTTCACTTTTTTTTTAAAAGACAAGCAGGCCCGCAGTCTCACAGACCCTCCACTGTACCTAATAGTGGTATGAGGCGCTTTTCCACATATTCACCCCTGTTTGGTGTTTCAGTCCAGACCCGCCTGGGGTGTTTGTGGCCAAAAGGCTGTATTTACCTTAAGGCTTTTCTTATACAAGGAGCGCTAACCAATGGCCCGGTTTTTCTCTCACATCCCACAGACCTGTTGTATTTGAGTCGGGCATCAGCAAGACTTTTGTTTGGGTTCAGATTTGAAAAAAACTGGACCTTGTCTAGGTTTTCTCTTTTAATTCTCTTTCACAGAGCCAAAAATAAAGGCTGCAAAAAATATCTGCAGAAGGACAAATCTTCTGTTGCAAATTAAAAAGCGGGATTAGCTTGAGTTTGTGAAAGAAAACAGTGTTTTTAAGCATCCATGCCTGACAGATGAGCTTAATTTTCCAAAGAGTAAAAGAAGGCTGTCGTCAAAACATGGACCACTTAGTTGGTTGACACTGAACTGAAAGTAATCACATAATTGACCTGCATTAATATTAAAGCAGGGTGACATTTACTGTTGTGCTAACCAATGCAGGACAGGCTTAGTGGAAGTACTGATCCATGCACTGCACAAGCCAAGATCGCTTCCCTTTTTGCACAGAATAGCCCAGCAGCTTCCTATTTCTACACGGAGACACATTTATTAGGCAGAATTGTTTGAATTGTTGTAGTTTCTCATTAAAAGCTGCAATCAGAATAAAAATTGTGCGGCTGCTGTGTGAGAGTCGACCAAACCACGATACAAATGAAGCTCAATTTTCTCTAAGTCCTTTAAGGCGGCAGCACAGCCCTTTCACTCCAGTTTGGACTCTGGCCAGAGGACTCTGGACTCCTGAGGTTTCAAAATGGAGGCGCCTGCAAACAAAACCCCCTTTTATTGGCCGTCCATCACACCTTCCACCCTCTCTCTGAATCTGATAGCCACACCGGGGAGCTTTCTGTAAAAGAGCAGTGGGATGCAGCTTCAATCCTGACCCACTTTTTGATTTAGTGCAAATGTCCGAAAACCCAATAGACATGTGTTAACAATTGCACTCGCTTCCTGTGATAAAACAAATTGAAGGCCTTGATTTTGTGACACACACGCAAACATCTGCTCTTCCTGGTTAGCCTGAAATGAGCAGCATGTGTGGCATCAAGTGTGCATGGCTCGTTTATTCTTCATCAGTCAAGGAGAGAAAGACAAATAGTTACAAAGGGCGTCATATCTGGGAAGAAAGCGCCAGTAGAACAGGTTGCACCAGCAGCAGCTGACAGGAAGCCATGTGTCTCTCACCCAGGCCTACCCTTGTTTTGTTTTTTTTTACTTTCGGAGGAGTGGATCCCTGAATTTTCTCAGGTCTGAGCTGATGTCCCTCTGAGGACAATAAAACACTGGTAGGAATATTTTAAAGGCTGAATAAAGTGAATACAATTACTATCTTCTTAAAGACTTTAAAATGAACTCAAACAAAGATGTGATATGTGCTTTAGTTAATGGCAAATCCATTATTCTGTTACTTTTGAGTTCTGTTCTTCAGTTAAGCAGCTATTTAATTATCCAATCTAACTCTTTTTATTCTCATTATCCTCGTTACATCGCGTTAGATTAAAGGGGAATGTGCTGGAGAAGGAAGAGGAAGAGGCTGACTAGACGATGAGAGAGCAGTCCAGCTGCTGCCTTAACAAACAGCTCAGCAACAGGTCCAGATATCCGACTGAATAAATCAACGTTACGACCCCAATTTGACTCAGGGTCAGTTGGAGAAAAGACGAATACTTTGCTTGTTTTTGTTAACGATCCTCGCCGCTGCAGACATGAAGATCATCAGCAGCAGTGATGCGGAAGCGTAACGTTAAATCTAAAGTTTCCAAAGTATCTCAGAGCTTATTTCCAGCAAGAGCTAACCTCCTTCCTTACACTGTTCAGCTGTGTGGGCTTTAAGAATTAGCAAACTAGTTGAACGAAGTTATCAGGAGAACCTATAGCGTGCTTTGTAATAAAACGAAGGTGACAGTTGGGGGGGAAAGTAGTTTCTGTTTAAAGAAGACGGGCTCGGCTTACCTTCTCAGAAAGGTTACATGTCTCGTTGTTTCTTCCAAGTCGCTGAGGTCGTTTTTCTGCCACCCTGCCTGCGGTCGTCTTCCAGTTAAACCGCTGGAGTGCAGATGTCAGCATACCCACATCCTCTCATCCGAACTGGGCTCTCTTGCTCTCGCTGACCTGTGGCGGGAGGCTCGCAAAGTCCGCACAGGTTCCGGTGTGGCCTTTCAAAATAAAAGCCTGTTTGGAACGGCATTAACCCAGGGCTGTTCTTATCCGAAATAATCGATTAAATACAGCGGCTCTCAAAGGTGGAGACATCATGTTTTTAATTTCAACAAATTATCGAGGTATAATAAGACATTTTCCTGTTCAATTCAATGGAGGAACAAACAAATTGTTAGCTTTTAAATATACACATGCATATAAGTACATGTATGCACATACACATATATACCTTTATATGCACACATACATATATATACTTATCTGGAATGTAAAAGTAAACTATAGAAATAAGTACTATAAGATATTAGCCTGGATGTTTTTTTTAGGAAGAAAATATTTCTGTCTTGAAACCTTGACACCCCCATTCCAGACATATAATCACTGTATTGACACTATATAGGTCTACTTTTACATGTACATGAACTTTGATGACATTATTTTCTTAATCTGTAAGATCCAATTTCGTGATGGACCCACACTTGCCAATAGTAGCCACTTTAACCATTCTGTAAACATCTTCCACAAAGGCACTGTGTTAATAGCTGGATGAGAAAACCACTGCTCTAATTCATCTCAAAGGTGTTCGAGAAAGTTGAGGTCAGGACTCTGTGCAGGCCAGTCAAGTTTCTCCACATCAAACGTTTTACACCTGCAGTCATGGAAGTGATTGTAACACCAGAATTCATGAATTTGATGGTGTGACCCAATACTTTTGGCAATAAAGTGTTTGAATGTAAATACAGGAGATTTTTTGTCACATGTAGAACACAACCAGTACTTGTTGGAATTTCCTGCAATACTGGTAGGGTTCCTGACCAGTTCCAGTCTGATTTTTACATTTCGATTTTTAAGAAATGTCAAGTTTTTGTAGTATCGGTGTTACCCCATGGTTTTTTTTAGTTGCCAGTGACTGTCATCACTGTATCATTGTATGTGAACTGTGGCTTTTTTGTACTCTTCTCCTGACTGATACCTTTGTACAATGAGATCCTTTCAAATTTTTTTAAGCATAAATTACAAATAAACAAATGTCGGGAAAATTCCCACAAGGACAACTGAACATCCTGCCAGGTTTATGAGATACCCTCTAACTGTAGGTAGGAGTAAACTCAAGAACATCCATCCATCCATTTTCTATACCAACTTCTTCCAGACAGGGTCATGAGGGAAGCTGGTGCCTATCTCCAGCAGTCTACAGGCAAGAGGTGGGGTACATCCTGGACAGGTCACCAGTCCATCGCAGGGCAACACAACTCAAGAACACTGAATGCTCAAACTAAATCAATAGATCCTTCAAAACATCTCTAAAAATTAAGCAGAAAGAGAAATGTAATAAGAAGAAAAGCGATCAGTAAGACAACAGTGGGAAAACTTTGTATAATGCCCCTTGGAGAACGTTCACTGAAAGGTACTTGGCAGTGTTTAGGAAGCCTTTTGCAAACATTCATTCTTTTGTCAACATTGAAAGCTCTCAGCATGCTTTTCCAAAGGTTATTTTTGTTGTAACCGATCTTCCTGGTCATAATTCATGTGATGTGTTCAGTATTCGCATTTAATGTGCTTGTTGGGAGTATCTTGTATTGATCATCATGGGTAACATTTGTCTCTTGAGTTCCAAGTTTGAGTTCTACTTCCTGTGGTGCCTGCTTCACTTAAGTTAACTTGACTGATGGGGAATCACAGCCTGTTAGCTGTTGCCTTTGGGTATAATTACAACTTCAAATATGTGTCTATATTTATTCAAACATTGAATGTTATTAATCTGTATTGAGCAGCAGCTTCTTCTGATGTTATGAAGATTAAAAAAACAACAACAAGCTTAGACAAGTTTAAACTGAAGTATCAGTATTTCAAAAACACAAAGGAATCTCAACTGAATGAAAATATAGGCTGCTGTGCAGCTGTGTGGTCATTTTGCTTTCTCACTGTTTCACTTAAAAATTCAGCACAGCCAATGTCACATTAAATATGTGCCAATTTTCTTCACAAAGATTGATCAAATCCTTAAAAAACTACCAGTCATCAAAAAGCATTGTTGACTGGATAGTAGACGCCCTCCACAAAAAGGGTATGCCATATCATTTCTGAAGCTGGCTGTTCACAGAGTGCTGTTTGAATCATATTTGTGGAAAGTTAAGTGGAAGGAAAAATTGTAGTAGAAAAAGGTTGCTAGCAATAGGAATGCCTTGAGAGGCTTGTGAAGCAAAGTCAATGAAAGAGTTGGTGGGAGACTCAAAAGGTATGTACTGGAGCTGGAATCAGAGCATCAAGAGTGACCACTCAAAGATTTATCCATGACATGGGCTACAACTGTCACATTCCTTGTCTTAAGCCCCTCCTGAACCAATGACAACATAGGAAACATCTTACCAGGAGTAAGGAGATAAATGACTGCACTTCTGCTCAGTGGTCCAAAGGCCTGTTTGGAGATGAAAGTTCATTCTGTATTTCATGCAGAAATTAAAGTCCTAGAGTCTAGGGGAAGAGTGGAGAGATACAGACCCCAAGCTGCTTGAGGTTTAGCGTTGATTTTCCACAGTCACTTATGAGGGAGCCAAGTCATCTGCTGGTGTTTGTCAACTATGTTTTATCAAGCACTTCATGTTTCTAGAGCACTTCATGCTTCCTTCTGCTAACAGGTTTTATGGAGATGCTGAATTCATTTTCCAACAGGACTTGGCACCTGGGCTGTAAAGCAGTACTGTCGTCAGCACTGTCGCCTTGAAACAAGAAGATCCTGGGCTTCAAACCCAGTCTTTCTGCAAGGACTCTGCATGTTCTCCCTGTGCACATGTGGTTTCCCATAGTTCAAAAACATGCATGTCAGGTTAACTGAACTCTCCAAATTAGGATTATGATTGAGTGTCTGTGTGCATGGTTGTTAAATTTAAGCTGGAACTTCAGATTCATTTTTATACTTTGAGAGTGAAAGCATACATTTAGATCCTTTAACTTTATTCAGTTTCAAGCTACATAACTCAAACACCTTTTTTAATCCTTGGTATTTACAAGAATACTGGATTTATTTCTTGGTCCGCTGTAAAATGAATAACACACACAACCATGCACAGTCAGTCCCTGTTTGTCATTGTAGGCTTAGTTTGTTTTCCCATACTCCCTAGCTTCTGCTCAGTGCAGACCATGCTTGCAGATAGTGTGCCATGTGTCAGTGCAGCCTGTTGTTAGGCAAACACCTGTGTCGCTTGGTTCCCTGCCAATATCTCTTATTCCTCTGACTCTGTCCTTTTCGTTTCCTGCTCCTTTTTACCCTTTCCAAGTTCAAACTAGTTTTGATTATTCTCTGTGAAGTTATATAATCCCATCTAAATGACAGGGATCTGCAGAATTACCTACACCAATTAGTTTCATTTTAAAAGCCAGTACAGAAATTATTTAGACTCACTTGTCATTTTAAAATGTTTTGGTAAACATTTTCAATATTTTAACAGGTCATTGTGTGAATAAAGCTCTTGCTGTATTTTATTATGGTCCTTAGCAGCCCCTCACTAAAAGAGTTTACAACAATTTCAAAGATCTTAAGGCAAGCCGATCTGAAAAACAGCAACAGTCTGTGTTTGATCTTGTGCCATCAAGGCTTAGGGGCCAGATGGAACTGTTCAAGTAAAGAGCGCCATCTAGTGAATATATAGCTAGTCCAAGAGTAATTACTTACGAGTAATAGATAATCACCTTTATGGAAATAAGTCAAGCTGATTAGAGAAATTGGTAAATGACAGTCTTAAGCTGCCTGGTTGTTATATTTCCCCTGGGGACAATCTGAAAACTGATCTGCCAAACAGACACCGGTCACTGCCCTGAATCACCGCCAATCTGTCTGAAATTGAAACTATGCAATAAAACAGTTCAGGCCTGTTTTCTGTTTCAGATCCCCTATTTATTTAACTGAGTCATTTAACCTTCTCAGATTAGAAGCTGGCATTCATGCTGGGTAATTGAGTACAGACTTGTGTGAGTAATGGTGAAACAAGTGATGTGTGTATGAACTTAAGCTGTCCTTGGTGCCTGATGTTCATTCATTCTCCTCTTGCAATAAAACAGTGAGAAAGGAAGATGGGTCACATTGATGAGACAGGCTCCTTTTAATATATAATATATTTTAATATATAATTAGAGATGGATTCTGGCTCTTACTCTGTCTTGGTTTATAAGCTAGTCATAGTGTTGAAGACACGATGACCCCCACCTCTGGTGAAGCTTATAGGTCTCTTTATGACCTTGATGAAGAGATGAGCCTGAACTAGGTGGGGAACCTATCCACTGTTATAACACATAATTGATACAGCACTGCTTAAAATGTTGCATTTTATTATTTTTTAAAAATAGCTTGAGTTGTCTGCTGTGTATTTAGCTTGTGGGTGTATCTATGAGGGGTTTAGACAGAGGAGGAGAGGACGAAAAAAAGTTATAGGCAAGCAAGGAAATTGGATAACTGAACCTCAAGGTCAAAAGGGCATCACAGATAAGATTTACTGTTAAGAAGACAAATTAGTTCTGGTCAGATCCTTAAGATGCCCCTTTTACCTTTCAAGGAGAGTTGTGCAAACCTGGCCTCAGATAATGGACATGTGTCTGTACTGGTTCTGTTAGATCTCAGTGCTGCATTTGATACAGTCGATCACAATATTCTCTTAGAAAGGCTGGAATATGCTGTAGGGATCAGGGGAACAGCGCTAGGCTGGTTTAAATCTTATTTGTCTGATAGATTCCAGTTTGTTCATGTAAATGATAAATCATCTTTAAACTCCAGGGTTAATTGTGGAGTACCACAGGGTTCAGTACTTGGGCCAATTCTCTTTACTATATATATGCTTCAAATAGGTCAAATTATCTGGCAGCATAGGATAAATTTTCACTGTTACGCTGATGATACTCAGCTTTACTTATCCATAAATCCTGATGATCCCAATCAGTTAGATAGACTACAAGCATGTCTTAAAGACAAAAAAACCTGGATGACTTTAAATTTTCTGCTTCTAAATTCAGACAAGACAGAAGTTGTCGTCTTTGGACCGGAGTCTTTAAAAAAGAAACTGCTTAGTCAATCACTTAACCTGGATGGCATTAAATTGACCTCCGGTAATAAAGTAAAAAACCTTGGTGTTATTTTTGACCAGGACATGTCATTTAAATCCCATATTAAACAGGTCTGTGAGGCGGACACCCTGTCTACTTTTAAGGCTAGGCTTTAAACTTTCCTTTTTGATAAAGCTTATAGTTAGAGTGGCTTAGGTTATCCGACATGGCCCTGTCTTTCAGTGTTTAACCCTTTCTCTCTCCTAGACATGGCGATTGACTGAGCTTTTACTGTAACTACCTCTATGTGCTCTCTTCAGACTCTAAACTTGAAAACTGGCTCAGAGTTTATCTGTTCCTTCTCGCTAGGTGAAACGACTAAAGGAGCTACATCCATTAACATTTACTTTTCCTTCCCATAGAAAGTACTCTTGGATCAGTGCTTCTTTGTTCTCTTTGTGTCTCTGCTCTGTTCTCTCTAACCCCCAGTCGGTCGTGGCAGATGGCCGCTCACACTGAGCCTGGTTCTGGTTCTGCTGGAGGTTTCTTCCTGTTAAAAGGGAGTTTTTCCTCTCCACTGTTGCTACATGCATGCTCAGTATGAGGGATTGCTGCAAAGTCAACGCCAGTGACTGTCCACTGTCTCTACATGCTCATCCAGGAGGAGTGAATGCTGCAAGTCACTGACTGCATGCAATCTGCTGGGTTTCCTTAGATAGAAAAACTTTTTATCCAATTTGAATAAATAACTGAATCTGACTGCACTGTTCAATGGTTAGGATTAATTGGAATGTATGTACCTGACTTTTGTGAAGTGCCTTGAGACAACATGTATTGTGAATTGGCGCTATATAAATAAACTGAATTGAATTGAACCTTTTTAGATGAAGGACTATTTGCGCTCCCATTTTCACCATATAGCTCAAGCTTGCCTTGTGTGCCGTTACGATGTGGTATTTTGGTCAGGATGCAGTGGCTTGCAAAAGTGTTCATACCCTTTAAACTTGTTGGTACATTAAAACCACAAACTTCAGTGCATTTTGTCAGAATTTTATTCAGTAGAACAACTCAAAGTTTCAGGGATCTAGGGTTGCTTGTGTCTGTGTGGTGTTTTTTCTCCTCGCCATTGGAGCTGCAGGTTCACTGGGTGGTTCCCGCCTGTTCCCGGGTTGAGTACACTCAAGGTCCTGCTTTCAATAACACATTTTACCTTTGTGAAGTGAACGAACAATGTTTCATGCAAACAGAACCTGAAAAGTGGTGTATTTGTATTCAACCCCCTTTTGTCTGATACCCTTAAATCTGATGGAGTCAAATGCTCCACCTGAATGTAAGCTAAGTAAAAAATCCAGCTGTTTTGTGAAGGCCTCAGAGGTTTGTTAAAGAACACTGGTGAAGCATCAGCGTCATTAAGACCAAGGAACACAGCAGACAGGCCAGGGATAAAGGTGGGGAGAAGTTTAAAGTGGGGTTATAAAATACAGCAATATTCCAAGCTTTGAACATCTCACAGTTTGCTGTTCAATCCATCACCTTAGAAATGGAAAGTGGCACCACTACAAACCTACCAAGACATGGTTGTCCACCTAAGCTGAGAGGTCAGGCAAGGTAAGGCTTGTGGTATCTCTGGAGAAGCTGCACAGATTCCCAGCTGAGGTGGGAACATATGTTGACAGAACTAATACTTATGCGCTCCACAAATCTGGGCCTCAGGGTGGAGCGGCAAGAAGAAAGTTGTTGTTGATAGAAAGCAATAAGAAATGTTTGCGGTTTGCCATAGGGGACACAGCAAACATGTTGAAGAAGGTCCTCTGGTTTACCACACCCAATCTGAGATACAATTATATCAAAAAGTGCTGGAGGTTTGAAGCTTTATTAAGCAACATATTTTTTATAAAATCTTTTAGGCTGGGATGAATCCACCTTGACTTTGGTCCCTGGTTTGTTGCCACAAGGCTTCTCTGTTTATTCAATCCGAGAAACACTCAGAGAATCACCCTCTTCAGGTAAAAGAAAAAAATAATGCCTTTAAAACTGCTGCCTTTGGCTCAGATAATATATCTATTGGATGAGAGTCGAGGCTGTAAAGTGGGAGTTATTGCTGTTCAGCATGATGTGTGTGGAGTGTGTGGACAAGATTTGAGACATTTAATTTATATTGACCAGTCGTGTACTCATCTTGTTGTTGCACTTTCTATTTTGAATATTTAAACCAGGGTCCACTTGTTTATTCAGCTGAAGTAGAACCAGAGGAGAACCAGCGTTGGAAAGGGAGGAAGGAGAGAGGGTTGCAGGCAGATGAGCAGAGCAAGAGAGGGAGGGAGTTTGTCTGCGTGCCAATCAGCCCACTCAGCAGTCAGTCCTCGCCAGCCAAGGGGTCCCAGTGGGAGCGTCTCAAAGGCAAACACACACCACAACCCCCCCATCAGTTCTCCCCAATTCCTCTTAGCCAGCGCCAGACTTCTCAGGTCTGTCCCTTTTTCACCTAGGCAACCCTTCTCATTTAGCCCAGTGTGCGTCAAACTTGTTTGTTTCACTTCTTCTTCACAGTCCAAGTCGATAGGGTGTTGGAAAGGAGACAGAGGGGAGTGAGCGGGGGCAGAAAGAGGTGAGGGAAAAACAGAGCAGAAGACTGTGACATGCAAACTAAAAAGGCAGGGACAAAGTTCTGAGTGTCGGGAAGAATGCCTTGTCAATTTCTTTTAGAACAGGACATGGATGGCAAAAATTCAGTCTGACAGAGTGAGAGAGTTGGTGTGTCCCTGTTTCTCATTTGTGAACAAACAGAATTCACAATTACCATGCCCCTTAAATCTTTCCACAATTTGTCACGTCACAGGATTTTATGTGACAGACCAACACAAAATGGGACATAATTGTGAAGAGAAGGTAAATTGGTGCATCCTTTTAAAGTTTTTTTTTCTTTACAAACAAAAATCTGTATTTACCTCCCTTTACTCTGATACCCATGAATAAAATCCATTGCAAGCAATACAGCTGTGCTTCGATGGTCTCTAAAAAAGATTAGAGATTAGACCAAAAAGATAAGCAGTAAAGAGGCATATGGTAACTCTGGAAGAGCCGCAGTGTCGTGCACTTTACAAATCTGGCAGGAAGACTGTGAAGAAAAATGCCATTGTTGAAAAACACCATAAGTAGTCAAATTTGAAGATTGTCACAAGCCATGTAGATGTTGCAAACATGTGGAAGAAGGTGTTTTCTGGCCTACATGCATACTATTATGTTAGAAAATCTACATTGTACCTCCCCCTGGACAGACCATCCTCATGGTGAAATTAGGTGGTGGCAGTATTATGATGTGAGGATGCACTCAATCGAATCTTGCTGAGCTTGAGTTATTTGACAAGGAAGAACAAGCAAAAATTTCCATCTGTGTAGACATAGATGTGCAAAGCTGGGTAGGGACACAACCCAGTAGACTTGCAGCAAAGGTGGTTCAACGAATTACTGACTCAGGGGTTCTACATACAAATGCACACTACCCTTTTCAAATCATTCCCTCTATTTTACAATTATTGTTTTGCGTTAATCTGTCTCACAAAATCCAAATGAATGATTTGAAGTTTGAAATTATAAAGAACACTTGCAGTCACAGTAGAGGAGTGACAAATTTTAAATATTTATAGGAAATTATCGCAGTGAGGTAAAAAATAAAAGCGCAGTGGTCAGGTTTGAATGTTAGCATTTGCCCCTAAGTCTCAAAGTAACTCCTGCCTCAGGAAATGTATCACTCTTTTTGTTTAAAAAATCAATCATTTACATCATGCAACGACATGGCTTTTAAATGTTGTGTCATTTAAAGCATTTTAAATACATTTTTGTTTTATACAGCAGGGTCAAGCCAATCAGCTGCTAAGTGTAGCAGAAAAGAGGCTTGCTTCAGATTTTTTTCTCAGAAACACAGTTTCATCTATCTCAGCTGTGAGCACAGGCACAGATGCACCTGTGGGTCAACGCAAATATCAGATATCATCAGCCCAGTGGTTGGGAACATATCCAGGCAGCATAGAGATCCATTCTCTGAGCCCCTACTGAGCACCAGTCCCTGTTTCCTCTGTTTGTTCCTGATAACACTGCTGGAATTGCTCCTCAGCTGCATTTCCCATTAATCAAAAGCTCCTGGACAATAGCCTTGTTCAGAACCAGACTGAACAGGAATGCTTTCATGGCTGCTGGTACTGTAGAAACACCCGAGCTTCATCCCAAGCAAACAATTTACACCAACGGATGCTGCTGCACTTTAGTGCCTTGTATAAGTATTCACACACCTTGAATTTTTAATTTTTTTTCACATTTTAATAAAAAAAGTCTCTCTATTTCTTTGGAAATTTATGTGATGGGGCAACACAAAGTTGTAAAGAGGAAGAAAAGTGATACATGGTATAAAAACATAAGTAGTGACATGCATTTGCATTTAGTCCCCTTTTCTCTGATTCTCCTAAATATAGTCCACAGTAAAGTAAAAATCCATTAAGTATAGCACTGTTGCAGACCTAACAAGACATGGCTGTCCAATGCAATACTCCGAGAAAAAACTCAGAGGTCTATGGTAGCTCCGGAGGAGCTGCAGGGATCCACAGAAGTGAGAATCAGTTAACAGGATGACTATGAGGCACTTTATTTACACATGTTTCATTTAAGGAGCAGTTGCAAGAAGAAAGCCATTGTGAAAAGAAACTCTTGTGTATTCCTCTTTGACAAAAACACTGTAGGGGTCACAAAAAAATAAATTGCTCTGGCCAGAGACTTCTTTGTGGAGGTAAACTGACAATTTATTTCACCCTGAACACACCAACCCCAGGGTGAAGCATGGTGGTGGCACATCATGCTGAGGAAAAGCTTTTTTTTAGCAGGGAGTGGAAGCTGGTCCTGACAAATAGGAAGATGGATAGAACTAAATACAGGGAATCATTGAAGATAACAGGCTAGAAGCTACAAGAGACTTGAGATTGAGACAAAAGGTTCATTCTCTAGAACAAAAACCCTAAACATACAACCAGAGGTAAAACAAATGTTTTAGATAAAGAACAATTGCTATAGAAAGTATTGACGCTGAATAGATATGTACACCATAACATTCAGAAATTACACTTGTAAAAAATGTTGAAAAGCATAATTTACTTCCACATTACAATCATGCTCAGCTCCATTTTAGTCTCTCAGATAAAATCCTAATAAACTGTATTGAGGTCTGTGATTGTTAGGTTAGAAAAATGTGAAAAAGTTAAAGGGATATAAATATTTTGTGAATTTTTTTGTAATATTTTGTAATATTTTGTAATTTACATCTAGATGAGACGAAATTACTTTTTACAAGCAGGGATCAAACAAAATGTATTTTAATGTAATAGTTTTTAGAGTCAATTAGAGGGAAAGTCACGTTAAATTCACATTTTATTTTATGTTGCCATCATTACAACCCTGAAAGAAGGCTTAATGTTCTTTTTTCAAACCAAAATGGCCAGAAATTATATAGTTATTGTTTATATTATCCCATCACAATGATAAGTAAATTCTTTCATAACTGCTCTCCTCTCATTTTTGAGTGAATGTAATAAGCTGTCAAGATTTACATTGTTTGTGCAGCAACTGCAGTGATCTTTTTTCTTAATGAATGAACTTTGCGACACTCTCTGCGACCCTGTGAGGATCACTTTAGGTGAAAAAATGCCTGATTCATGTCTGCCCTGAAGGGGACCTCCTTTACCCTTTTAAAGTTTGTGTGAATTTAGAACAGATGAATTCGCCATAATGAGAGAGTGCCGGTGGGAGCTGGGAGCTGAAAGTGAACGCCTGTCACTGTCAGCATTCTGCGGCTCGCTGCCACCAGTTGGCTGATCAAAGAAGGTCACCTTGACTGTGAGACCTGAAGAGAGGGACTGGCAGCTGATAGCTCAGCACTGGGCTATACTCCCTCTGCGGACAAAGAGGGGGACACTCATCATAAACTGACCTCTATGTTCTATCAGCTGGAGATTAATTTTTCATCTTCTGTAGATGGAATCACTCTTTCTGTCCTCTGTTTCTCCTCCAATGGCCTCTTTACTCTCTGCGTCTTTCACACTTGTCACCTCAGCCACTTACTCGCCTACACTGACATTTTGTTCATCTTTTCCACCGCTTTTTCTGCCTGTTGATACAACAGCTTTCCACTTTGTGGCTTTAGATCTGTTTTAACACATCGGTGTCTTCAAAGTGCCTTCAGTGAAACTGTGCAAAACACACAAGAAACCAAAGAAAATGTTAGACATTAGGTCCAGTCTCACTCCCAATAAAAGGAATAATACTTCTTGCTTTACAAAAAAACAGAAATGTTTGACAAACCACAATGACAAAGCAAAAAAACTCCACACAATTTAGAAAACATAGCAAAGTACATAATCAAACCAACTTCTATGCCACTTCAATTATCTAAGTAAGAGCTGGACAATAAAACAAGTACAGTATTATATTAGGAAACAGAAATGAAAATAACAATGAAAAAGAGAATTCAAAACTTAATAAGAGAGACAAAACAGGCAATATTTGGAGCCACCAACATTAACAGATTGCAACCATTATTGTAAATTTGATTTATTTTATGCTTGTAGTGAAATATACACTACCGGTCAAAAGTTTTAGATGCACCTTCTCACTTAATGGGTCTCTTTGTTTTCGTGACTATTTACATTGTAGATTCTTAGCAAAAGCAACAAGCAACGGCTAATACCCCTCCCTGGGTTGCCACCTTACCATGGTGGAGGGGTTTGAGTGCCCCAATGATCCTAGATGTTATGGGGCTGTTATGGGGCTTTATGCCCCTCTTAGGGTCACCCAAGGCCGGTCCTAGGTGAGGGATCAGACAAAGCGCAGCCCACAGTCCCCTTATGATGAATGCCATAAATGGTAACTTTGTTCCCTCGCCTTGACGCAGGTCACCGGGGCCCCACTCTCAGAATCAGAATCAGAATCAGAATCAGCTTTATTGCCAAGTTTGTACATACAAACAAGGAATTTGACTCCGGTACACTTTGCTCTTTGGTTTTTGTTTTTGCATTACAGAATATACATATTTACAATGTACAATATACACATATATAAATAAATAAAAAGGTGCATTTGCAACATCTGTATGCTGTTGTTTTGTACTCCATTGAATGTTCAACAGAGAAACAGCCTGGGGGAAGAAACTGTCTCTGTGGCGGCTGGTTTTAGTTAACAGCGCTCTGTAGCGTCGGCCTGAAGGCAGAACTCTAAACAGTTTATGTGCAGGGTGTGTGGGGTCTGCAGAGACTCTGGAGCCAGGCCTGGAGGTGGGGCACACTGACGAGCGCCTGGTGGTCGGGCTTTTACCTATGGAGCCCGGACCTTAGCGGTCTGATCCTCGGCTGCAGAAGCTGGCTCTTGGGACGTGGAATGCCATCTTTCTGGTGGGGAAGGAGCCTGAGTTGGCGTGTAAGGTAAAGAGGTTCCGGATAGAAATAGTCGGGCTCACCTCGACGCACAGCTCTGGCTATGGAACCAGTCTCCTTGAGAGGGATTGGAAACTCTTCCACTCTGGAGTTGCCCTTGGTGAGAGGCGCCAAGTTGGGGTGGACATACTTGTTGCCCCCCATCTCGACGCCTATACGTTGGGGTTTACCCCGGTGGAAGAGATGATAGCCTCCCTCCGCCTACGGGTGGGGGGACGGGTTCTGACTGTTGTTTGTGCTTATGCACCAAGCAGCAGTTCAGGCTACCTACCCTTTTTGGAGTCCTTGGAGGGGGTGTTAGAGAGCGCCCTTCTGGGGGACTCCCTTGTTCTGCTAGGGGACTTCAACGCTAACATTGGCAATGACAGTGAGACCTGGAGGGGTGTGGTTGGGAGGAATGGCCCTCCCGTTCTGAACCCGAGTGGTGTTTTGTTATTGGACTTCTGTGCTCGTCATGGATTGTCCATAACTAACACAATAATCAAGCATAAGGGTGTCCATATGTGCTCTTGGCACCAGGACACCCTAGGCCGCAGTTTAATGATCGACTTTGTTGTCGCGTCATCTGATCTGCAGCTGCATGTCTTGGACATTCGGGTGAAGAAGGGAGCGGAGCTTTCCACTGACCACTAGCTGGTGGTGAGCTGGCTCCGATGGTGGGGGAGGATGCCGGTGAGTTGAAGCTCCATCTCACGGGAGACTCCGCCAGGCATACCCAGCAGACCCGCAAGATTCGTTTGGGTCTGCTGGGAATGCCTGGCGGAGTCTCCCGGGAGGTGGAGCTTCAACTCCCACCACCGGGAGAGGTTCAAACATGTTCTGGGGGAGGTGGGGGACATTGAGTCCGAGTGGACCATGTTCCGCGGCTCCATTGCTGAGACGGCTTACCAGAGCTGTGGTCGCAAGGTTGTCGGTGCCTGTCCCGGCGGCAATCCTCGAACCCGCTGGTGGACACCTGTGGTGAGGGATGCTGTCAGGCTGAAAAAGGAGTCCTACCGGGTGTTTTTGGCCTGTGGGACTCCGGAAGCAGCTGATGGGTACCGACAGTCCAAGCGGCATGCAGCTCGGGTGGTTGCTGAGGCAAAAACTCAGGCGTGGGAGGAGTTCGGAAAGGCCATGGAAAACGACTCCCATATGGCTTCAAGGTAATTCTGGTCCACCATCCTGCATCTCAGGGGGGGGGGAGGTACACCACCAACACTGTTTACAGTGGGGAGGGTGTGCTGTTGACCTCACTTTGGGACGTTGTGGTCGGTGGGCAGAGTACTTCGAAGACCTCCTCAATCCCACCGGCACGTCTTCCACTGAGGAAGCGGAGCCTGGGGACCTTGGGGCGGGCTCTCCACTCTCTAGTGCTGAGGTCACTAAGGTGATTAAAAAGCTCCTGAGCGGTAAAGCCCTGGGGGTGGATGAGATTCACCCGGAATTCCTTATGGCTCTGGATGTTGTAGGGTTGTGTTGGTTAACGCGACTCTGTAGCATCGCGTGGACATCAGGGGCAGTTCCACTGGATTGGCAGCCCCGGGTGGTGGTCCCCCTATTCAAAAAGGGGGACCGTAGAGTATGTTCCAACTATAGGGGAGTGACACTCTTAAGCCTCCCTGGTAACGTCTGTTCGGGGGTTCTGGAGAGGAGGGTCCATCGGATAGTCGAACCTCGGATTCAGGAAGAGCAGTATGGTTTTCGTCCTGGCCGTGGAACACTGGACCAGCTCTACACCCTCAGCAGAGTCCTGGAGGGTGCATGGTAGTTTGCCCAACCAGTCTACATGTGATTTGTGGACCTGGAGCAGGCGTTCGACCATGTCCCTCGGGGAATCCTGTGGTGGGTACTCTGGGAGTATGGGGTATTTGATACGGGCTGTTAAGGTTCGTATGTCCGGTGTCAGAACTTGGTCTGCATTGCCGGCAGTAAGTTAGTCTCATTTCTGGTGAACGTTGGACTCCGCCAAGGTTGCCCTTTGTCTCCGATTCTGTTAATAACTTTAATGGACAGAATTTCTAGGTGCAGCCAAGGGGCTGAGGGGATCCGTTCTGGTGGCCTTCGGATTGCGTCTCTGCTTTTTGCGAATGATGTGGTCCTACTGGCTTCATCAGCTCGTGATCTACAGCTCACACTGGAGCAGTTCGCAGCCAAGTGTGAAGCAGCCGGGACAAGAATCAGTGCTTCCAAGTCCGAGGTCATGGTCTTGAGCCGGGAAAAGGGTGGAGTGCCTTCTCCGGGTCGGGGGGAGGTCCTGCCTGAAGTGGAGGAGTTCAGGTATCTTGGGGTCTTGTTCACGAATGAGGGAAAATGGAGTGGGAGATCGATAGACGGATTGGTGCTGCGTCAGCAGTGATGCGGGCGCTCTACCGGTCTGTCGGGGTGAAGGGAGAGCTAAGTCAAAAAGCGAAGCTCTCGATTTACCAGTCGATCTACGTTCCTACCCTCATCTATGGTCATGAGCTTTGGGTCGTGACTAAAAGAACGAGATCAAGGATACAAACAGCCGAAATGAGTTTCCTCTGGAGGGTGTCTGGGCTTTCCCTTAGAGATAGGGTGAGAAGCACGGTCATCTGGGAGAGTAGAGCCGCTGCCTCTCCACGTCAAGAGCAACCAGTTGAGGTGGTTCGGGAATCTGGTTAGGATGCCTCCTGGACGCCTCCCTGGTGAGGTGTTCCGGGCCCGTCTCACCGGGAGGAGGCCCAGAGGAAGACCCAGGACACGCTGGAGGGACTATGTGTCTCGGCTGGCCTGGGAACGCCTTGGGATTCCCCCCGTACGAGCTGGCCCAAGTGGCTGGGGAGAGGGAAGTCTGGGTCTCTCTGCTTAGGCTGCTGCTCTCGCGACCCGACCCCTGATAAGCGGAAGACAATGGATGGATGGATGGCAACAGCTAATAGGCTGTGATTCCCCAGTGTTCCCCAAGATGAACTTTTGACCAGTTGTGTATGTCAAATCTTAAACAGTACAAACTGTTTTGCACATAAATATATTGCCAGCAAGAGAGTATAACTTTTTGTGGACTTGTAATTCATAATGTCCCACTATGGTTAGAGGAATTGTGTGTTCACCTTATGGCATCTTTTAAAAAAATATATGTGATTATTTATTAATAATGTGAATTATAATGTGTTATTAGGCTAGAGGCGGGTTACACTCCGGACTGGTCACCAGTCCATCACAGAGACGCACAGGACAAACAAACAAGCTCACACACACACACACACACACACACACACACACACACACACACACACACACACACACACACACACACACACATATTTATAGCTATGAGCAACTTAGAGTGACCAATTAACCTAACAGTGGGAGAAAGCTGAAGAGGACACATGCGTGGGGAGAGCATGCGAAACATGCAAAACTTAATGCAATCAGACCCCAGGCCGAGATTCAAAGCCAGGACCTTCTTTGCTACAAAGCAACAGTGTTAACAACTGCTTCACCTTGCAGTCCACATTAATTAATTAAAAATGTATGCATCAAATTAAATACTAAACAAAAACACAAAGGTTTGTTTTAGATTGTTTGAAATGAGTCTTGAAGATACAATATGCAGAAGACCCTCTTTGGGGCTGATGGCAAACATCTCATATTTTCAACATTCCACCCAGAGCAAGACTTTGGCAAATGTTGCATATGGTACCTCACAGTCACCTATATGGTGGTGGACCTTCCCCTTTGTGTCTTCTGCTTCAAACAACTCCCATAAATGCCAGTTCATCTAAAACGTTACAAAACGCATTTACAACTCATGAAATTATTTGTCCAATGTCCAAAATGTTGCATAGATAGAAGAATTTTTGTCAAAAATCCTGAAAGTTCAAAGAGAACACTTCAAAAAACAGAAATACATTTTAAGAACAAAACTGAAAAATCAGCAACCATATTTACCAAGACTTAAAAAACACATCAAAAAGTACAAAATACATTTCTTCGCAAAGGATCATCAAATTTGAAAACATTTGTTATAAAACACCTTTGACTACGGATGGGATAGTCCAATTTTAGTGATTTAGCACAAATCCACTATGAGGTTATGCATTTATGTGACACCAATAATTCATATCTACAAGACGGAGGACGCTTAGAGTTTGTTTGATTTTTTAAGGATTCATAATCTGTCATATTTCATAGAGCTTGACTGATCCAATTAGGGATCAGAGCTCCAATCAGCAGAAATACAAGATGGAGTAACGGGGTAATAAAGTGATATACATAATTATAAACATTTTGATTACATTACACCTAAGATTTGTGCATCCATGATTCATCAGAATACTTAATGAACAAGAGGCAGCAACTGGTATGAAATGGTTTGTTTTTGGGTAGAAAATGGAAAAAGCTCAAGTGAAATGGCAAAGTTGGGGTGTGACAATAGGCTAAGAAGCAAAGTGTATGAATGTGTTTTGCTGTTTTAGATCTTATACTGCCTTAGCATTATACCTAGAGCACCCAAATGCACATCGAGATGACTTTAACTGGAACTCTCCTTAGAGTGAATATGTGGTGATTAGCATCTTTAATAAAGCAAATAGAAAACCATAGTTTTCTTTGTGTTTGGAAGCCTTTCTGTATTAGATTATGAAGTTGTAAGTAAAAGCTTTTGCTCTAAATCACTTCAGTCTGTGAAAAGAAGCTCAGAGATATTATTTTTTTCTGGCAACATCACCTAAAATGTCTAAAGATTTTTAATGAGTTCCTCAAATCCAAGAGGACAGCTGAGTTAGCTTTATCTGATCTATCAAACTGATGAAATACAATATTTTATTAAAACTACATGTATATTTTACATTTAGCCCAGCAACCTGGCACCTTACCTTAGCTTTCAGGTAAATCACTGAATATCTGGCTGAATATCTGGCTGACACACATTTAGAAAGAAGCAAGCTATGGGATAATTATAAAATGGAAATGTGTTTCTGTGTGAACAGGTAATTAAAATCAAATATCCTTCATAGCAGTTGGATGAACTTGGATTATAGGAAACTGAGGGTCACCATTAGTTAGAAATGCCCTTTTGTGTTTTTGGGTTGCTTCCTTTCATTTATTGTCTCTCTGGTTCAGTGCATGCAAAATAATTGCAAAATGTACTAAACCCCAAGTCTGCATCACAAATCAGATTTTCTTTCCAACTGATATGATATTGCTCTAGAATTGCCTGTAATGCCTCTTTTGAAAAACAAGTGTTTGTTTCTTATATTATGATACAAAAAAAAAAACATATTTGAATGAAATTTGACACTTGGCTTGCAGGTGCACCTCAAACTACTAACAGTTACACTGGGAGCAACCAGCTGCCTCTCACGAACAACTTTAGGCTACAAAGAAAAAGAAAGCGGGCTTTAAAGAGCTTAGAAATCATTTTTTTCTCCAGAAGTAATGAGAGGGGTTTCATCCATCCATCCATCCATCAGTCAGGCAGTCATTTCCTACCGCTTCTTCCACAGTGGGTCGTGGGGAAGCTGGTGCCTATTTCCAGCAGTCAATAGACGGGAAGCGGGGTACACCCTGGACACACTCATTCACACCTAAGGGCAATGTAGAGAGACCAATTAACCTAACAGTCATGTTTCTGGACCGTGGGAGGAAGTCGGACCCAGAGAGAACCCACGCATGCACAGGGAGAACATGCAAACTCCAAAAAGAAAGACCCCCGGCTGGGAAGGCAACAGTGCTACTAACTGCGCCACTGTGCAGCCCATGGAATTATTTAGCAAATGAAAAATTGTAAATGAACTATGTTTTATATTTTAGATTCCTTAAAGTAGCCGCCCTTTGCTGTGATTACTAAAATCTTAACCTTTGGCTGTCTCTCAATGAACCTCTGGGACGTTCTTTCAAGACTCTTTGGGAAGCCATTTCAGGTGACCACCTCATGAAGCTCATGGAGAGAACGCCAGAATGGAGAGAGAAAAGCAGTTATCAGAGCAAAGGGTGGGGTATCTACAAAATAAAAATATTTAGAGCTATTACATTTGTCGTCACAAAAGGTAATAACTGGTAGAGTAATAAAGGTAGTCGTTACCTTTCGCTTACTATATAATTCCATTTGTTCATTTACAGTTTTGTTGCCTTTGGTAAGAATCTACAATGTAAATAGTCATGAAAATAAAGAGACCCATAAAGTCAGAAAGTGTATTTAAAACTTTTGACTGGTAGTGTATGAGTTTCAATTTTTGAATTGAATTACTAGAAATTTATATTCTATTTTCTGAACCTGTAGAGTTCTTCAAATCTATTTGGGACTTCTTCTAGTATCCACAAAACATCCAAAAGGAAGACCTAAAGAGGCATCCTGATCAGATACCAAAACCACCTCAGCTGACTCCTTTCAATGAAGAGGATCAGCAGCTCCTCTCTGACCTCTATCCAGGACCAGTAAATCAAATGGTGTGCTTTGTGGCTAACCTTTTTCTTCACTATGTCCAGACAGGAGCAGGTCCCTGCCTCATCTTGACTTGGGCAAGACACATTTCAGGCAGAGACCTGGAGGGTACAGTCTCTTCTTTTTCAGTTGACATGCCTCAGATGAAAAACAATAACTGTTTGGCTCCTGCGTTAATGTTTTCATTTGGCATGTTGGCACAAGTTTGTAATAATTTGCTCCCTTTAACTTCTATAATAAAAGCAGCTTTGATCCATAAAAAGACAAAAATAAGATCAACTGCCAGAATATGATTTTCCTTTTTTTTTACTATGATTAAAGAATTTTTATGGAGTATAGCATGTTCTCAGTAGATTCCTTAGTAAGCTCCAGTAAAATTTATTTTAAAGTAAAAACTTTTTTTCTTTTTTGGACAGCCAAGCACCACACACCTGCGATACACGTATTGGCTGTTTTGTGTGCTGCTGACACTGCAGTGATTTAAAAGTGTCTCTTATTACTTCGCCTTCTCAAACTGCTTATTCGGCTTCAGCACAACTGGTAAAGTACTCTTTGTTGCATTGAATTTATTGTGTGCATTCGCTCTGCTGCAGTTAAATAAACACAGAACACTTGCATAATGACAGGGCTACCAACAGCAGAAAACAATGGCACTCTGATTAAAACCTTGCTTCTCTTTGTGTACTTAAATGGAGCAACATCACTGGGATGATAAACAAAGGGTTTAATGTTTTCAGGGTTAACTGCAACCTCAGAAACCTCCACATTCAAAGGACTAAACTCTGTTCTGAACATTTTTGCAAAACATTAAGCTTTTCATGTTATTGAAGGCAGCGTTAGTGCCACTCAGTGTCTGAAATTTTGTGAAAATTGTCAGCTGTCACCAAGGTTCCGCCTCTCCTAGTTTTAATAAATCATCCCCTGACACTCTTTTCTCCCCCCTCAGGGTGAAAGAGGAGAGTCTGCCTCTCCAGGTTTGTCTCATTCACTCCTTAACTCGCCTTCTTCAGTCTCTGTTTAGCCATTCTTTTTCTCTCCCTTTAGTTTTCTGTTGCTTGTCTGTATTATTCTTTTCAAGCTTCACTTAACCTTCTTTTTTCCCATCTTTTATGTTTCCCAAGAACTTATCATTGCTAAATGTCTGTCTCCTTCTGGGAGTCCTGGCACATTTAGTATCCACTAAAAGCTCAGGGACTTTGGAAGGAGTCCAGGTACTACAGGTACTTCAAATTCTCCAAAGTCATGCAAGAGGTATGCTATAATTAATGCACAATGTGCTCTTTTCCACAATCTTTACCCTTTTCTTCTCTCTCCCATGCACTCCTCCTGTGGTCAAGTCACGCTTTGCAACTAAAAGCCCATTATGACCTTGGGTGTGAAAATAGATCTACAACTCCTGGAACAGAGTGAGGAATTGATTAGTTTGCCACCTGCATGTGCTATCCTCCAAGTGAGCCTGATTTGTTTTGGCAATCCTTCATCACAGTGAGGGAGCTTGACTTTATGAGACCTTCGTCTCCACTCTTTGGTCTTTGAGTACATTTAAAATGCTGAAATCGATTATGAGCATCTAGCTGAATATTCTCCAGTCGATAGCGACACTTCTCTGCCTAAAGTTTGAGCGACTGCAGAATATTAACATCTGATCAGGGTCACAAACTGAACAAAAACGATAGGGGTCTTTTTCTTGCTTTATCGCTCAGGTTCACGCTGTTTTCTGTTTCTCAGAGCACAAGGCTGAGTATATTTCTACTCATGTCATCATCAAACAAAAATCAGTGTTTTGACATACAGTATGCTGCGGAAATATCCAAAATAGCACAAAAATGACACCTCTGGCAAGTCCCTCCCATGGCGTAAACTCCTGCAGTCTGCTGCTTCCCCTAGTTTTAGCTAAAAGAAACTGCTTTTGCACAGTTATACCATACAGCAGTGCTTTGTGCACATAATCATACTTCTTAAAATGCTTTACTTTGCAAATTAAGAGTCACAACCTCAGACTTCAACATCTGTAAAATCTTATAGGAAACTTTTGTGATAGACCAGTACAACGTAGTGTCCATCCATCCATCCATCCATTCATCTCATTTACACTTTAAACCTACTGTCATAAAACGCTGAGGTTGTGCAGGACCAACGTGCAGACCAGAGTGTGGGAGCTGCATGGTGAGTTAAAACATTTAATAATGAAAAACTGATAAAACTTACAGATAAACGGCTAGATAACAGACAATGAGCAGGTAAACAATAGGCTTCGGATGACAGTAGGGTCCGGTGGTGAGAAATGAAAACCAGAGAGTATAAATACAGAGGCAGGGTGGAGAGATGACCAGCGAACAAGAAGACCGAATCAGAAGTAATGTGGAGCAGCTGGTGGCAGGGAAAACACAGAGCAACTGAAGGAGGGAGGCTAATGAGTAGGAACACAAGCATAGGAAGGAATCCAGCTGAACTCTAATTGTACAGAAAAACAGGAAATATGTAAATAACAGCAACTAGAGAACAACAGGGAGGAAACAGATCCAAGAAACCCAAACTCAAATACCTAACTGTTATGATTCTGGCACGTCTGCTCTACCCTGTCTCCCTGGCTGCAATCAGCAGATGAGATCCACCTGGTGACTGCTGCAGTGCAGTGCAATCTGTGGCATTCCAAGCACCTGTGTCTTCCCTGATATATACTGACTCTGACAAGCAGACGGTGCCAGATTTTTGAAAGTCATCGTGTGAGTAGATATCCAGCGTTCCTTCCTGTCTGATCGTTGTTTTGACCTTGCCTTGCCTCTTGGATTTTTGCCTCTGCCTGCCCCTTGTCGGACTGTTTGGATTTGGTTTTGACCCTGTTTCCTGCATCTGGTCTATGCCTCTGCCTGCCCCTTGCCTGACGTCTCTTGTTCCGATCATTGACCCTGTTTCTGTCCCTGGATTATTGAATCAGCCTAGCCCTTGGATTATTCAGCCAAAAGTCACCTGTCTCTCTCACCTGCGCTGTGGAGATCCCTGCCTTCTACCCACTGAGGTTTCCCCTCTGGGTTTCAAGTTTAACCCAAGACAAGAACAGGTTAGTGACTTTTCTGATCCTTGCAAGATTTGGAGAAACTTCAAGTCACTAATCCTTCTTTCTGCTTCAGTGATTGCTGGAAGCTGTGTGGAGTTAACCTGAGTGACGTTTTCCGGTGGCTGAATAAACTTTTTAATCTTTCAGTTCTGTGTCTGGCTGAATCTTGGGTCCGCCTTTTTCTAATTCGTAATACTAACAGGGGAATAATGACACATACACCTAAATGGACTGAGAATTCAGAAAATTTGAGTCTCAAAAAATATGGAACTTTAACTTGAAAAATTAGTTTGAACCGCAAACCTGCCTGTCTGATCTGGGATTAGTGCATTATGGACCAAAAATGTGATTAAATAAAACCATGAGGAACTGTTAAAGGGCCTAAATCGCATGTCGAGTGGGCTTAGGTAATGTTTTCTTACCTTTGAAATGCTTAGTTTTATTAAACGTGAAAATGATGGTGCGTGGCAGTAAACAGAAATCAATAATCTCTCATTTGATGGGTTTTCATTTCAGGTAAACTGTTGTTTCATACATATGAAATAATAAAATCTCATTTTTTTTTCCTGTGTCATGTCAACATTTTGTCATGTCCCATACTTTTCGCCATCCTTATGGTTTACACAGGAAGTCTATGTTTTCAAACATTACACTCCACAGGGGTTTTAGTGATGCTGGTGGCTGGATTGTGCGTCTGAGTTGTGAACAGTGAAACCAAGAGAGACAGCTTTAAAAAATGAAGAAAGTTGTAGTTGTTAGTCCTGCTGGGACAACAAGAAATAAATAGTATTCATAATAATATCATGTAAGGTAAAGATCTTCCTTAAGATAAAATAGGAGGTCTATGACAAAACATATTTACTTCTGGTTTAAGTACTGGTAAATAACAGTTTGTTTCTGAGACATTTCTTTCAAGTCCAATATCAGCTTTGCTCAGTATCTTTTTTCCATTTGGTAAAGAATTTAAATTGGGTGAGAATGAAAACAGCATGAATTTGCATGCAGATATATATTCCAATCAAGTGACATCCCTGTCACTGATGATAGCTTCATAATCTAAAGCACACACACTCTCACACACTTTATTATTGTGTAGTTGCACAGATAAAACAGGAACACCTGATGTGCAACAACTCCGTGAACTCTTCCACCCACAGATGATCATAAAGAGGGTTTTATCTCCAAGTATGAGAAACATGGCAACAGGGGCTTTCACAGTGCCTTGTCTGTCCTTATATTGCCTGAGAGAAAAGATTAAAAAAACTGCCCGGCAAAGTCTGTTTGTGCGAGAGCCATTGTATTATGGTGCCATGTATTTATAGCAAATGGCTTCATCCTTTTTAGCCTTTTGAGGGCAGTGTGTATAATTAACAAGACTTTTAATTTAAAAATACTTTTTTTTTTCCTCTCAAGCTACATGGAATTAACTTTGGCTTAAAAGAGTGACTTATTTTCTAGATTTCCTTAGTAGGATTTTTTTAGGTTGTTGTACCTCTCATGTTTGGTTGTTGAGAAGCCAAACGTAAGCAGGAGAAAGGAGATCTCATGGTTAAATTAGGCTTTTATTAAATACACAAAAAGAGTCAAACATTTGTGAATTCAAGTACTAAAACATAGATTCCTAAGGATAAGGACAGCATGCTAGAGTTTGATGTTTTAAAATAGATACAAAAAAAACTAACAAGAGAAAGTCTTGAGTTTTAAAAACCTTTGTATATTCCGATAATGGATGCCTAGTACCAACAATAAGGGCACAACTTTGTTAAAACAATTTTTTCTTAGCGTTTAGTGTTCCTTTACTAAGTAAAGTTAAATTAATCAAAAGCTGAATATATTTTTTCATTAAAATATGAATTCCATTACAAGACTTTTTACATGTCATTACCAGAAATGCCAATAGTTGTGGAGGGTGTGGTATATGTTTGAATTAAGCTGACAAAAATAGCAGATCCCATCATAAGTAAAACAAATGATACTTTTAGGGCACTTTTATTACCAAAAATACAACAGATGACATTTCATCTAAAGGCCTTCATTACTTCATGTGAGAAGGCAACATATTGATTAAAAAAACAGATTAAAATGACTGCAGTTTCACTCAGGTCATCTGCAAAGTGAGGATCTGGGTCAGGAAGTCCATGACTGACAGGATTCTTCCATTCCAGGGGCTCAGTCCAACCTCAGCAGGGCAGACAGAGCAGCGGACAGTCAAAGCAGGCAGCTCCACTGGCTGCAACACAAGACACGAGCGGTAGGAAGAGGCAGGACCCATGTCCTGTGTTGCAGCCTCTGGCCCGGCCAACAAGACACCTTCAGCTCTAGAGACCAGATCCACTGTGAAGAAGAAGACAGAGCGTCATACAGGAAGGAAATTTGGGAGAAAGGGGGTTGGAAGGGGAGTCAGATAAAGCAGGTTACAATAGATTCTGTGTTGGAGAGACACAGAAAGAAGTTGAGGGAAAATTAGAGGTGCAGAGAGAGAAATGATATGCCAATCAGGGGAAGTAATGAACGCAGAGGAATAAAACGTAAGGAAAATACTAATGGAAAGTGAGTGAAAGCAGGAAAGAGAAGGCCAAGTGGGGCACTGCACATCCGAAGACACCACATTTATCACACAACAAATAAAAATAACCTTTCTTCACCTTACGAAGTAGGTTCTCGCATTCCCAGCTACATCTCATTTTCAACGTGCTCGACAGCTGGAGAAAAATGCTTCTTTATCTGTGAAATATGCAGAAATCTCATTACTTCTTTTAATGTGTGATAAAATTGTTTAACAGGGAAGGAGAGAATCTATCCTTCTGACTGGATTTTGGTCAGATTATGAGACAGAGTTATTTTTCTACATTAATCTAGTTTAATATAGCTAATAAAGAATTAGAAGCTAGACAACTGAAGCATCCCTTGGCCTCTTGTTCTTCCCTCTCCTTGTCTGCCACTCTCTCCTGGGGAGTTTGTCATGTAACAGGCATTAAAAGGTCAAAGCTTAGTGAACTCTAAATTTCTGTATCACAAACAAAGGTCAAAATTGTCATGGCTCCATGTATAAGTCTGCATATCAGCAAGGGGAATGTCAACAGACCAAAAGAAAAAAAAAACATTTGTTTCCTGACATTTCTTCAAATTTTGGATGCGGTGTGCATAATTCTACAACCTTGCAGCCTTATCAAAGACGCTCTCATCAGCCTCACTAGTTAAAACCAGACTTCTGATTTTACAATGCAGTACGGTTCGGCAATTACACGACTATTTTTCCCCACACACAGTTCAGTGCATGAAAATGGCTCCAACCTAGATTTGAAACCAGAGGGATATAAACTCAGAGGACCGATGAAAAGGAGATGAAGGGCGGAGCGTGCAAAATAAAAAATAAAAACGTGAGACAGAATATTACGGAGCCAGGGGCAGAATTCAGTTTGCGTAACCTGTATTATTTTCTCAATAAAGGAAGAGAGACAACATAATTTAGAAAAAAAATGTAGATCTGAGATTTTGAGGTAAGTGGAATTTTTGAGAAAGCTTTTTGAGATGCTGGATATAATTGCATGGATAATTTAAGGGACAGGGGAAGAGGCTTGGAAAATATGCAGATGATAATAGCTGATATCCTGAAAAAAGTGCATAAAATCTCACACTTCATTCAAACTCTGCAGGACAAAAGCCAGATCATTTCTGAGGAAAGTCTTCTATTAAAGTGGCATTTTTTGTCAATGCCTTCATTGGACTAATGGGAGATGTAATTTAACTATTGATTTTGATCGAAAATAATTCTAAGTCTTGCTCTGTGAGGAGGAAAATGATCAGACAGTGAACTGAAGCAAGTGTGAGCACTGTGCATCCCCTTAAAAAAGATTCCATCCTTTTCAAAGATTCACACAAAAGAGCAGTGACAATGGTGCATTGTGCCAGTGGTAACAATAGCCTGGCTCCTCCGATTGCCGTCTGATACAGAGGCAGAATTCATCCATGCAGACGAGGAAGTGCAGCCTGCAGTATGATTTCAACATACATGACGAAAGAGTTTGAAGAGAAAGACGGCAAACTCAATTTTCCAAATTTACAGAATGCATGTGCCCCTGTCTTGCTCCTGCTCAATCAGAGACTCATGATCAATCATAAGATAACTGGATTACCTGGGGAAAAAACAGAAGCAAAAACCCACATGAAATGGATTATAAATACCAAACAAAAATATCATCTAAGTGCCAAATGTTCCTGTACATATTTCAACAAGTTTGAGCACATTTCACAGATTTTGAGTTCACTTTGCTGGCTGCCCATCCATTTTAGAATCCATTTTTAGATTGTTTTATTTATTTTCAAGTCTTTAAATGGCCTCACCCCACTCTACATTTTAGAGCTATAACAGCAATTTTTTCCTATGTTAGCTGACCTTTTGCTCTTGTCAGTACTGAGAACGAGGCGTGAGCTCATTTTTGAAATTCCTTTTAAAAACACATATTTTCTCTCAGGCTCTTAATATTTAGTCAGGTGTTGGTTTTGTGTGTACGTTTGAATTTTATTGGTTCTACTGGTGTTATCTATATGTTCTATTTATATGTACAGCACTTTTACCTCCGTGTTTGTTTAAAAGTGATTCATAAATAAAGTTTGATTGGAAACAGACAAAAAGTTATCTATAACATATATTATTATTTTTCCTGAGCTTTGTGTCCCAAAAGTATTCATACTGCTCTAGCTTTTCAGATTTTGCCGCAGTGCAACCACGAACCTTATTAGATTTTATTATGATTGTATTTTATGTGATAGACCAATACAACGTAGTGCATAATTGAGAAGTGAAAGAAAAACTATTTGTTCTCTTTATTTGTTTTTCTTATCTTTACAAATAAAAATCTAAAACTTGTGAAGCACATTTTTTCAGCTCATATGAATCAAAACTTTGTAGAAATACTTTTTGCTACAATTTCAGCTGCAGGTTTTGTGGGACAGACCTCTAGCATGTTTGCATATTTAGAGACTCACCAAAAAAGCTCAGCTCAGACTGGATGGAAAGTTTCACTTAGGTTTAGGTCTGAACTTTGACTGGGCCATTCTGACACAAGAATATGCTTAGATCTAAACCATCTTTTTGTAGCTCTGGTTGTATTTTGTCCTGGAAGGTGAACTGCTGACCCAGCCTCTTAACAGGTTTTGAGCAGCTTCCCTGTTTGTGATAAATAAAATACTACTAATAATAATACCTTTTAATTAAAAGCGAGTTTTAAATAAAATTTATTACACTGTACAAGACAAGTTAAAAAACAACAAACAAAGTACAGTAATCCAACAAAACACCAGCAACCTAACATAAATAATAAAACATGGCAGGGGATATACAGATTTAAACTTTGAGGCAGATTTTAAACTGAGGAAGGGAGTCAAAATTGTGGTTATTGGGTGGGAGCTATTTCCAGAGTCTTTTCTTACTCTGCCCCCCATGGTGCTGAGGCAGACAGAAGGGACAGAGAGGTGAATAGAGGAGGAAGACCTGAGGGAGTGCGAGGGCGTGTGAATGCGGAGAAGCTGGGACAAGAAAGCTAATGAGGAGTAGTTTGAATTGAATTCTGGATTTAATTGGGAGCCAATGTAACTGTTGTAAAATGGGAGTGATGTGGTGGAAGGAGGGGGTTTAGGTGATGATACAGGTGGCAGAGTTTGGAACCATTTGAAGTTTATGGAGGTTTTTTTTTTTTGAAGACCAAAGAGGAGAGAATTATAGTAGTTAAGACAGGAGGTGACAAGACTATGAATGAGGACAGAAGTGGAGAGGGGGCTGAGGGAGGGATGGAGGTGATTTATGGAGCGTAGGTGGAAATAAGCAGACCAGATATTATTATTAATATGAGATTGAAAGGAAAGAGTGCTGTCAAGGATGACAACCCAGACTCTTTACCTGAAGGGAGGGAAAGACTGAGGAACTCTCGATGGTCAGAGAAAAGTTATTAGTTTTAGAGCGGGTGGAATTATGAGAATTTCAGTTTTATCTGAAATAAGTTTACGAAAGTCTGTTGTGAACCCGGAGTTAATAGCAGAGAGGCAATAGAAGAGATAAGGGGGGTAGTGTGGCGGGTGGTTTGCAGGTGAGGTAAAGCTGGGTGTCATCTGCGTTGCAGTGGAACTGGAGACTGAAGTGGCAGAAGATGGAACCGAAGGGAAGGAGATAAAGAATAAAAAGAAGCAGCCTCAGGACAGAGCCCTGGGGGACCCCAGAAATGAGAGGAGAGCGGTGGGAAGGGAAAGTCAGCTGCCAAGAGGAGGTTGTTGATGGTTTTAATTAGGGTCAGGAGCGAAAACCGGACTCGAACTGCTTATATAAATTGTTGGTGGTTAAAAAGGAGTGGAGTTGAGAGGTAACTGATTTTTCAAGGATTTTTGAGAAAAAGAAAGGGTAGAAATGGGGCTAAGGTTATTAAAATTATTGGGGTCCAAGCCAGGTTTTTAAGTCAAAGGTGTGCACTTTAATGTCAATGTGAACTTAGAGTGACAGGTGAAAGGAGTGTGCTAGTGTTGTGAGTGCTAGTATTGGTACACTGTGAGATCCCTGATAAAATACTGTTCAAAATCACAGGTGTAGTCAGCAGAGTATCAGACGATTTTGTAGGAGAGGATGACGAAGAGGAGGTAAATTGCCAGAGGTAAAAACATGTGAGCAGCGGCAGCAACTCGTGCCAGCGTCCACACCACAGCATGATGCTACCACTACCATGTTCCAGTGTGGGTAAAGTATGATCAGGTGATGTTCATGATTGGTTTTCCATCATACATAGTGTTTTCTATGTAGGGTGAAAAGTTAAATTCTCCTAATATCTGACACAAGCACCTTCTTCGATATGTTTGCATGGGGCTTGTGGCAAACTGGGTACCAGAATTCTTACTGGATTCTTCTAACAATGACTTCTTGCCCTTCTTCTATAAAGGCCAGATCAAAAGATTCTTCCACCTGCCTCTCTGTCGCTCCTCAAAACATAACATGAGGATCTTGCCTAACTTGTCCTTCCATTTTCAGATGGTGGTTTACACAGTGTCTAATCAAACCCAACCCTGCTTTAAAATTCTCAATAACTCTATCATGAGATGTCTGGTAGGTACCTTGGTATTCATGATGCTGTTTGTTTATTATTGTTCAAACTTTCAAAGTCAGGCAATACTTTTGCAAGACAATCTGTGTAATTTGCAATTTGGGACTTTATTTAAAGGGGTTAAGAGAATCCTCCTATTGCATCTTTATTGTTTTTTAGAGCTGTATGCCAGATCATTTACCTGTTTGAAGCCCAGCTGCGGATGTATGACAAACATGTATTTTTATGAATGAAAGACAATAAACTATTGATTTTTGCTCCATGGAGCACAACTAAATCAAGACAAATATCAGACTTTTCAGTAAATCACTGGTTTCCAGTGTGGTCAAGCATCAATCACAACAGTGGCTCTTTCCAAGGTAATGTAAGACGCAACCTGCATACAGGGTTGTCTATTAAAATAATTCCAGTACAACAGAAGTGTTTGCACCCTAAACCAATTTGCATTTATTAGTAAGGTGTGTCATAGAGAAACATATTCCTGTTTTCTGCCTTTGTTTTAGGAAATAGAAGATTTTAACTTTTTCCGTTTTAAGTTGTTTATTGCCATTTCATATATGTCACAATGAAACAGTTTCTCTTGTGCAGAAGATACAGATGAAGCAGTCATACTTCCGTTGTAAGAGAAAATCCAGGACTTTGGAGGGAAGACACCTAACTAGGAGAGAGACATGCCAAGGAAATTAATGAAACTACAAAAATTACCTAAAATGAACACCTACTGGGGTACTTTAAAAACATTTTTTTGAGTAAACTAGCTCATGCAAAGCACAAAATCTCTCTATAGGTGGAATGCCCACTAACTTTACACAGTATCAAGTGTGAAGGCTAATAAAGGTGCTTGTAAATTGGCAGTCAGCCATCTACTTACAGCTGTAAAAAATCAAATATGTTGTCCAGGGGATAAACATTATTGGCAGAAAGCAAAGGTGTAGTTGTTTCCAGCATGTCTGGCCTAATCCGTGCCAGGCTAAAGGCTATGCTGTCCTGTCTCTATCCCCAAGTACACCACATTCCATGAGTCCTCGCTCACTCAGCTCGGCCAACTGGACCATCCCTCAACCAGTCAACCATCCGTCCCCTCCTCCACCAGTCACCAACTGTCTTTTATACATCATCAAAGCCACTCTTTATCCCCATCAAAAATTAAAAACCGCTCCATTGTAGTGCGTGTAGCCAAAATAACCTTGGTTTACCTGGATCTAAAAAGACTTAGGCAAACTTGTGTACCGCAATTGCTTGTCTTGATTCCTGGTTTTGATGCCCTGTGAATGTCTCGCTGTTCTCTTAGGTTCTTTATGTCAGGAACATCGTATTCAAACAAACACTGTTCGTAGAACATCTTTGTTCCCCTCAACCAAATTATGCATGGGAGTAGTAATCTGTACCGACAGTTCAGGCTCATGTGCATGATGCATCAGTCAGTGCAAAGATCTAAGATTAATATACACAAATACACACACACGCGCCTTGTTCAGAAAGACAGAAACACTCTCTTCTCTTGCAGCCAAAGATGGTCTTCAATGGGAAAATTTATTATAAAGAAAATGTGTAGCAAGGCCAGATAACTGGAACAACTCAAATTAAATTTCACCCTGTTTCCTCAGAAGGAACAAAATGAATGGTGGGGAGGTTTGCTGAAAAATAGCTGGTCTGAACAGAAAAAAATTATCTTTTAGGTTTTGAGATGTGTAACTTTCAGTAACACTTAAAATGACTCAGCCCTCTTCAAATCTAATCTTTAGGGAGTAATCACTTCAAATGTTGAATATAAAATGATACTATTCTCGCAGACAAGCTTCAGAAAACAGCTATTTAAAGGCCTGAGCCTATTGATTATTGCATAAATCAGACAGAATGCGGAAGATTATACCCTCGAAGTAACATTTGAGTGCAGGATAATCATCAGTAACGTAAGGACAACTTCCAAACTGCACATAGACAAAAAACCTTCCTGGTCAAGTGGAGCACTGACCTTGTCCCTCTCCTCTGTTATAATTACATCCCAAGTAGATTGCATCTGAAGAACTTATACTCTCAGATATCAAGTGAAAAATGTGAAACACTTCAGTAAGATGTCTAGAAAAATCTGATTACCACACACCGCAAACAAACATTGAACATTAACTGTGGTTAATTATTATACCACACTGCATAATTACACTCATTACTGAATAAACCCATCAGTGCTCCGAGCAATATACAGAAAGTTTATGCTCTGCAGGGGAATGACCTCAGATGGATGAATAACTGTGATTCACATCAGTATGCAGGAGAAAACAGACTAAAGGGGGCCCTCAGGTTGTTATAGCTGCATGACTGGCTAAGTGAGAAAATGCATCACAAAAACAATGAGTGTACCCACACATATGTGATATAGGCACACTCACAGAGCAGCATTGGTCTTTGTCTCCTGAGCTTTCTCAGCACAACTGGATGTGGTGTTGCGTTTCAAAGGCGACGTCTGACTCTGTGGTTGCTGCATGTGCTGCTAGTGGAGCGGTGTTTCCCTGCAAATGCTGACGGGACACTTTAGGGGAAGGCCTCTTCTCTCTCTGTTGGTGAAATGAGAGCCATCTTAGGCCTGTCTCATCACAGCATAATGGAGAAGTATGACCCCCTGCATGTCAATAAGTATCATGGGTAGACCTTCCATCATCCACAAAGGTCAGACCTCATTAGTTATTTAGAACTTTAAAAATCCAGTTTGACTTATTATGTATGGTATTAAAGATGTCCAGTTTTTGCTGGTTCCAAAAAAGTCAATGTCCTCAAACTTTCAGGTAGACACTAGGAACTGACCCAAATAACCTGTGTGGCTGCTCATTGTAATTTCAGGGTAAATGCTATATTGAGAGGTGTTTTTCACATGCTCATCAAGTCTCCAGTCTTTTGGAATATGGCTCTACGTGTCATGTATTGTGCTTGCATAGCACCCAAACAGAGGGAGGTCAAAGGCAAGATCATGCAGCAATAGATTTTTACTAATAATAGTAATAATGTTGGGAAAGAGACTTACAGAACTGAAGATGACACAGCACAAAACCAATAAGGATTAAACCAACGAGACATGAGATGTTAAACAGGAGAGTCCAATAGTGACAAAGAACAACCATGGGGAAAAACTTGTTGAATACCAGAACAATAAAGAGGCGACAAAGGTTAAGTGAGTCTGAAACAGCTTTGAGTGGGCAAGAAATATTACACTGGTGGAGAGTGGTACGAAAAACTACAGAAAACACAGAGGAAAATAAGCGACCAGGATTAACATGGGAAAACATGGGTATGAATAAAACAATAAACTGGTCATAACTGAACACAATATAAAATTGCAAGTGACCATCTGACAAAACATAACTAACACAAAAAAGACACCAAACTGAAGCAACAAACTAGTCAGACGCCACCAATCATGACACTAAAAGCTTAGCACATCTAGAGACTAAAACGTTTGCTTTTTCTTCTTTGCAAAGTAGCTCAAAATGTGCACAGATATTTTTAAGTCCTCCCAAGGTGAACCTCCACTCAGTCTAAAGTGTTTTGCAGCCTCTAACTTGAGTTCTTCCAGAATGCCCTGTATTTGGCTCCTTGCAGTTTTCCATTAACAGGAACAGTGGAGATGACATATTAAGGGTTATGTGCAGTATTGTTTTATGCCACACTTAGAGCTCTGCATGTAGATCAACAAGTTCAATTTAATCTCATCTGACCAGAGCACCTTCTTTCAAATGTTTCCACAATTTCATAAAGACCAAATCTATAGAGTACACAACTAAGACTTGTCCTATCAACAAATTTTCCGACCTGAGTTGTGAATCTTTGCAGCTCCTCCAGAGTTTCATTTTGAGGTATAAGGTTAAAAAGTGCTGAAATACAATACACTTTCAAATGTTTATTTGTAATTCATATTTATGTGCTACTTAGTTTCTTGTCACATAATGCTCCCAATTAAACATATTTCAAATTGTTGTGATACTTTGCAAGGCACTGGATGCGTTCTAGACACATCTGTGTCACTGAAAAAAGAAAAAACTACTTTCCGTCTCAGTCCTGAAGCGATTTCCATTCTCCACTCTACACGGGCTGAGGATGCGGTCACAGTGTGAGCATCATTTCAGCCTCTCTGCCTGTGTGTGTGTGTGTGTGTGTGTGTGTTATTTCACCCAGCCTGACCCTCCTTTGGAGTCAATTTAAACCTGCAGTGAGGGCGAATCCCTTTATCCGTGGACCACACTCTACACGGAGGCTATTTCAATCATTTGTGAGAGCTGACAGAGCCCGATAAAGAGGAGATTTACTGACGGACAAAGTGAGGGGCAATCCTTCACACTTTACCTTACTCCATCGGTTTCTGTAAGTCCTATATGTTCCGATGATTTAATATCTGGTGAGTGTCTGGTGGCAGCTGCCACCTCCATCCATCCATCCGATCATTCATGAGCGCAGGCATACAGGCGGAGAAAATAAGAGGGACTTGGAGAAAATCAAGATGAATGCTGCTTATTATGTATAGAAACCACAATCTCTCAATTTAATTGACTGATTTCGGCTAGGGAAAGACAAAGTTAAAATAAGTAAATAAATAAATTATCTTAAAAGATAGTCGTTTTTCAATTAAATCCAAATTAAATGCGAACAACCCTAACCTTGGTAATAACGAGGCTATGCCAAAAGAAATCGTCTATTTATCATACCGCGTGTAAACCTACCGTATGAAAGATGAGAGTAAAACCCTTCGATGATCCCATTTGCTCGTTGGCCGTATTTGATGTATTGTTTCTGGCGTTAAGTCTGTCCAAACCCCCCTTGTGCCGCGTCTTCAGTCACCGTCCCTGCGCCTGTGTCTGACCGAGTTCTTCTTTTACTGCCTATCCAAAGGTGCGCACTCGCACACACACAGAGCCTCTCTCCCTCCCCGCTGCTTCTTCAAAATATCCAATTTCACTCCGTGGCTCCCTTCTTCTGAATTCCCAAATACATTCCGCAACAATTTCCCAGAATCCAGCAAAAGTATACGCGATGGGATCGTACCAGCTGGGATAGCCTACATTGATTCTTAAAAAATGTGTTTTATGCGGAGAGTGCAGTTATGGGGATATGCCAATACAAATGAGGGTGTTGTAATCTCACTGCTGATTGGCTGCTTGTTTAACTCCATTGGGACTTTAACTGCCAGATGAAACCACTAATCATTTTACCAACAATCACTGTAGGTCTGCTTTGAAACAAAGGATGAATAAGAAGAAAAACCACTTCATACTCCATGTTAAGCATATTGGTGGATATTTCAAAATGTGGGCCTATTTGTCTTCCAAAGGTCAAGGGAACCTTGTCAGAGCTTGTGGTGTCATGAACTCATTGAAATTCCAGAAGATTTAAAAACAGAAAACTACAGGAAAACTGAAATTCAGCCATCACTGACTGAACAGGATAATGATATAAAACATATGCTTAAATCAACACAGAAATAGGTTACTTGACACAAAAAGACCTGAAACAAATTTTAAATTGATCTGCTGGGATTTTCATGCAGATGCAACCATCTCTGGGGTTTACAGATAGTAGTCCAAAAAAGAGAAAATATCCAATGAGTAAGACTTGTGTGGACCAAAATGCATTGTTGATGTCAGATCTCAGATGAAAAGGTGGGCTGGGCAAGGTAATTAACCTCAAGTTGCCTGCCGATCTACGTGAGCGCTAGTGAGCGTGATTGGGTGAATGTGGCTCTAGTGTAAAGCGCTTTGAGTGGTCTGTATGACTGGAAAGGTGCTATATAAATTCAGTCCATTTACCATTTATCAAAACATGTCATCTCTTAAAAACAGCAGCAGAAGGCCACATTGATTGCTACTCCTGGCAGCTAAAAACAAGACACGGAGGTACAATTTACGTAAGCTCATTGGAAAAACGCTGCATTTTCTGAAAGTTCTTCATTTGAACTGCCACATCAAGATGGTTGAGTTAGAATTTGACTTAAAACAGATGGAAGCATGGATCCATCCAGCCTTGTATTACCAGTTGAGGCTGCTAGAGGTGATGTATCAACTGAGCATTGTTTAAAAGCCTTGGCCTAACTTCCTACAGTTGCTGATAATGTTCATCTCTTTCTACTCACAGTGTGCCCATCTTTTGATGGCTACATCCAGCAGGATAATGAAGCATGTCACAAAGATAAAATCATCTCAAACGGGTTCCTTGAACATGACAACGAGTTCACTGTACACCAGTGGCATGCACAGCAACCAGAGGAATGTGGAGGAATGGAAGATTTACATCATGAATATACAGCTTAAAAATATGCAGAAACTGTGTGATGCTATTATATTAATATAGACCAAAATCTCAATGGAATGTTTCCTTTTTGAAATTATACCATGAATGATGACAGTTCTGACGGCAAAACAGCACTAGCAATGTGTACCTATTACCTAACGAAGTAGATGGTGAGTGTATGTTGTCGTGATGAAACATCACAATTCCTGCATTTTTAGAGACTTCTATAAGGTTATTGTGCAGACAATCTACCAAATATTGTATTTAATATTTAATTTGTACGTTAGACCCAATCCCAACCAAATTATTTAAGGAAGTGTTCCCTCTGATTACCAGCCCCATTTTAGATATGATTAATCTATCTTTAGTAAATGGGTATGTACCACAAGCTTTTAAGGTAGCTGTAATTAAACCTTTACTTAAGAAACCTTCGCTTGATCGAGATGACTTAATAAATTACAGACCGATATCCAATCTTCCATTCTTATCTAAAATTCTTGAGAAAATAGTTGTTAATCAAATGTGTGAGCATTTACACAGCGATGACCTGTTTGAAGAGTTTCAGTCAGGCTTCAGAGCTCATCATAGCACTGAAACAGCTCTGCTGAAAGTCACTAATGATATTGAATTGAATTGAATTGAATTGAATTGAATAATACTTTCATAAAACATGTTTTTACTGTGGTAAATGTACAGAATTTATCTTGCATTTTTCTAGTCATACTGACCTCTCAAAGTGCTGTACACTAGAGCCAGATTGAGACTTGCAAATACACAGTCATACACCAATTGGTAGGCGACTCTGAGTGGCTAGCTCAAGGGCACATTGACATGTAACAGGAGGAAGCTGGAGTCAAACACACGACTTTCTGATTGCAAGATGACCGCTCTACCCATAGAGCCACTGCTGCTAATATGTAGTCCTTAGAATAAAAAATTAGAATGATCTATAGAAATTTTCAGTTCAGACATCAAAGAAAACCATAAATCGGTATCAGCCAGGAATGCCTGATTGCTGCATCTGTTATTATTGTAATATTATTCAATATGTTATATTATTTCAGCAGTTTAATTACATATACACTGATGTTTTCAAGCCTTTATTCTGTTAATTATGGTGATTTTTTTACAGTTAATGAAAGCATGGCATTTAAGATTAGAATATTACTTTAGACCAATAAAAATATGTTTAATACAAAACTGTGAGCTTAATGAAAAGTATGTTTAATGCCTGCTTAAAGGTTATTTCGAAAATGTACTTTTAATCTCTGAGTGAGAGGGAGAGAGTACCGTATACGTGCTCCGCATTGTGCGCCAGTTTTACTCGGATTCCCATGATGCAACGAAGGTGACGTCAGAGCCACGCGACTCAACGTTCGTCTGGCGAGCACTTTACTACATTTTCTCCACGTTTCTTAGAACAGCGGCGCCAGCAGTGTTTATTTTCGCTTGTTTAAAGTCTCGGCTTCTACTACAAGGCTATTTAAGAGTCCGCTTTGTCTCGGTTGATGTAAATTCCCCAGAGTCTTACCTCTACAACTGTAACACGAGGAGCCTTTTTATTTTGAAAATGGAACCTACTCCTGAGGAAAAAACTGCAAAGTTTCTGTTGGACGCGTCTCTGCTGTATGAGGAAAAGTGCGCGGAGCTGTCACGGTTCCTCCTGTAAGAACTGTTTCTTGAAGTTTAACGTTAAGGGTAGCATCACAGTAGTGTGTTCTGTATTGTTGTAATAACACAATGTGACCGCTAAGTGGAAGACCCCCATCAGTAACTGAGGGCTGTTTATGTTTATTGGTTTAAAACTGGCAACGTTATTGTAAGCTGTATTTCAAAACACATTAATTGCCCACAGAGTCATGACATCCTGATCCACTGTAAAGTATTTATGTAAAGATCACTGTTTTTGATTCGCAAGGGTCTGGATAATGAAGGGCCTCAAAAGTGTAGCTGTCTGCTAATATTTAGATTTTATTAGTGGGCTGGACATGAGCCATTTGTGAGTCCCGTGGATCTCCATGTGCTGCTACTGTGAATCCAGTATGTGCTTCTCATGCTATGATAACCTTGACTTAAAATACCATGATTTCACAGAGTCAACACAAAAGTTAAAGACAAAAACATGATTTAATGACTTTTATGCAAAAGAGAAAAGCAGGAATTATAACATTTTGAATAATAGGTCTGTAATAAACTATGCACCGATCAGGCTTTTTCTGGCTGATACCGATTTCCGATTTTCCTTGACGTCTGACCTGACAATTTTAATTTAGATTGTTCCACTTCTTCATTCTGAGCACAATAACGCATAAAAGATAAGCAGTCATGCTTCTTTGATAGATGTAGTAGTTTTGAATCCAGGAGAAAATTAAATAATCGCAAAACTATACCTTTATTAATGCAGAAGAATATTTCCATCACTTTATGCATTAAAGTTCATGCTGTTGGTTGATGTGTTTGTATTCTAAAAACGGTGGGAGCTATTCATTTTATCTGATTTATTGAAAGCAAAAATAGATTTTTCGGGGCGCAGCGCTGATGGTGTACGCGACCATATACAGAGGCTACGGTTCTCGTAGCGGCTGTCCCGGGTTCGAGTCCTGGACCCGGCGACATTTACCGAATGTCTCCCCATCTCTCCACCCCTCTTTCCTATCTACCTACTGTCAAAAATAAGCAGCTTATTATTCGGTTTGTTAATATCTGATCAATGATTAGAGCTCATGTAAAGAAAATTGGCCAATTTTGATCAAACTTATTTTGTCCTTTGGTACTGATAACTGCCACTTGTTTAATTGTGATGTTGTGATTTGCGCAAGGGAATATAACGTAAGGTTTCTTAAAAAGCTCTCTTTCTTATACCATGAAATAGATTTAATTCATTTAGTTTTACCTTAAGACTGAGGGCAACATAACTCCAGGTTTTTCTTAGTCTGCAAAACTCATCTCTCATATCTTTGTCATCTGTTTTAAGCATAAACGTGGAATACCACACATTCTTCCATTTTCTTTTTGATGAGTGGCCCGTTGTTGGTTCTGGGTAATGCCATCTTCTAATTTACCATAGCAGACACAGTCTGCTGCTTCATCGGCCTTGGTTTTTCAAAAACTGAATAGCTGAAAGTCATTTTGTGAGAAATTCTTTAAAGGTGGGTGCAGTAAATACAGTTTGGGAAACAGAGGGAAAGACCATACTTTAATATAGGGTTGCTCATCCTTATATGTGGACACATTGTGGAGAATTAAGACTGCCTGAATGTTTTTACATTTAGTTGCACAGCTTTCATCTGAAAGTACTTTCAGGACATTTCAAACTACAACTACTGAATAAAGTTAGAAAACGTGTTCTAGATATTAGAAGAAAAAGCTTTTTAAAAGATCCAAGAGCAGTTGTGAATTTGTTTGCATTGGCGACATGGTTAAACCTTCAAAGCATGTGTGGTTTTGGTTTGATATCTGAAGATGCTCTGCCATGATTGGTGGCTCACAGTCCCTCTCTTGGTACACCAGGCAGGGAAAGCTAATTTACAGCTTTAAAGCAACAGCATTTAGCTACAAGGCTTTGCAAAAATCTTCATACCCCTTGAACATTTCCACATTTTGCCATGCTAGAGCCACAAACTTCAGTGTATTAAGCAGGACATTTTTGGGATAGAAAATCTGAAAGTGTGACCTGCATTTGTACAGTATTCAGCCCCCTTGAGTCGACACTTTCTAGAACCACCTTATGGCGCATTGTTTTGGAGGTACCTATCTACACATCTAGAGACTGAAATGTTTCCCCATCTTACTTTGTGAAATAGCTCAAACTCAATCAGATTGTAGAACATTTTTGGTCTTGATTGTGACTGGGCCATTCAAACATATGGATGGGATTTGATTTAAACTATTTCGATTATAGCTTTGACTGTATATTTAGAGTCATGGTTTTGCTGGAAGGTAAACTTCTGCTCCAGTTTCAAGTCTTTTGCAGCCTCTAGAAGGATTGCCTCGTCTTTAGCTCCATCCATCTTTCCCTGCTGTCCCTGCTGTATAAAGAGCATGGCCACAGCATGATGTTTTCATCAAAATGTTTGACAATGTATATGGTTAGTTGTCACGCTACACATAACATTTTGCATGTAGGCCAACATTTTTATTTCACCTGAACAGACTGTTCAACCATTCACAGAACAGTTGTATTTATACTGAAATGAAATGTCCATCCATAGCACTGTATGTATCAGAACAGTTAGTCCTTGACGACGCCAAAGCTTTACTATAATATATAACATATATATTTTCTCCACAATGTGCAAACATGCAAAGGAGTCCTGCAGTTCCTCTTGGTTCCAGCCATGTCCGTCTTCTGCAGCTTGTTATCCCTTTCACCTTAGCCTGGACATTTTTAGAAACGGAAACACGGGTTTCACCGTTAAACCTTACTCAGGGTTATTATACAGATGTGTGTGTGTTTGTCTGTGTGAGCCTGCTGTAATGCTAATAAATGTATCTGTTCCTCATATTTCCAGGCAATAAGAAACTGTTGTATTCCTGAACATTATGACCATTTTTAACAGGAACCAACTGTCCAGCAGGCATAATTTAGAAACACATTCCCAGACTGCTATCAAAACCCATTTTTATGCCAAAGTGCCTGGCAGCGAAGACATAAACATCAGTCACAGCCAAGATTTTACACTTGACCTGATGAGTTAATGAAAGGAGCTTCAGCCACAGTGTGATATGAAAGGTTGAATAATAGGTAGAAAATTACTCTGATAAGAATCCCAATTTTAGACACCATGAGGAAATTTATAAAGTTGGGTTTTTTTTGTTGGCATCCATTAAAAGAATCTCAGTAATGTCCTTTGTTTTTCTTTGTGTTTCCACCATTTTCAAATTGAGGGTCTTAACCATTGCGTCACTAGAGTCTTAGTTGGGGGTGGGTGTTATTGCACATAAATGGTGCAAACTAAACATGGTGTTGAGGCCTACTGCTGCTGCCATCACCTTCTGTCAGTTTAATGATGACAGAATCCATTGATATGCTTTGATTACACTGTTTTAATAATAATACGTAAGATTTACACACACCTATCATAACATTCAAGGTTGCTATACAATTGAAAACTTAAAAAAAATAACAATGATAAACCAGATGAGAACAAGTTATATGGAACGGTGCAACCACAAGGAGTAAGCAGTCCTGAAAAAGGTGGGTTTTATGACTGGATTTGAACAAGGTGAAGAGTAATAATGTTACAGATGTCTGTTAATTGAGATATCCTGGGGTTTGGAGCTGAGTGGGAGAAAGCTCTACTCCCCACGGTGCTGAGGGGAACAGAGAAAACAGTGAGATGGTTAAAGGAGGAGGATTTGATCTGAGGAAGAGGAAGGCGGTGGCGACATGAAGGAGATTAGATAAGTAAGGGGGGGTAGGTTGTGGATGATCTTAAATGTAAACTGAAGGATTTTAAATTAGATTCAGAATTTGACAGGGAGTTTTAATCTGTTTCTGAAAACATTTGTCGGTATAGAGGTTGACGATGGTCTTTGTGAAAGTATTAGTTTATCATGATTGGAGATGCGAGACCTGAGGTAATATCACATAATTGTGGCTCGAGATCAGAGAAGAACTTTCCAGTTTGTATGCAGGCTAGAGCTGCACAATATATTGAATCGCACTCATTCTTGCAATATCAGGCTATGTAATGGCAAAGGACTGCTTGGTCATAATATTTACTATGGTATATTAAAGGCATTCATGCTCTGCATATTTACAATATATTCCGCAGGTTGGATGGATTTTAACTGCCCCTAATGTCCACACTAGATATATATCTTAGTGGTTTAGGTGCTGAAGCTGGGAGTGGTGGAGACATTATGTAATAGTGGAGGAAAAAAAAGACCCAGAAAAATATGGGTTAGTCATAATTGTTATCGTCATCACAGATTTAATCAGTAGCGCTGCAATAAACATGTTCTTGAATTTGGGCAGCCCTAACGCAGACTGTAAATGCCCGGTGGACAAGTAAGATCATAATGGCTTTTCTGTTTATTTAAACACAAATTCTGACTTGTAAAACATTTGCTTTTTTTTGCAAGCGAACAAAATTCACAAAACGAGCAATTTCAATGTTATTAAAAGCATCTTTTATGCTTGAAAACGGCTGGTAAACCTCACGTGTATCGTTTTGAACAGATTGCAGATTTGATTAAAACCAGTTTCTGATTTGTGAAAGCTTTACTGTATCTGAAAACGATCATTAAAAGCCTTGTGTTATTCTCGTGGACCCGATATTGTAGCTGAACATGTAGTTTCATCACTTTGACTCTCTTTCTTTCAGCAGAGCATATAATAAATCATTACAAGCTACCACCAGATGTTGTCTAGTTATTAATCTATCATGTGGAGGGATGCAAAGTCAAAATAGCCGATTGATGGGGATCAATTATTATTTGCTTAGGTTTACATTCTAAGTGTCTATATGAATTATCATTAGTTAATCTTTTTTTAAGTATGTGTCTTTTTTTCCTCCTTATAGTTCCAATGATGTTTATTAACCTTTTTTATTTTTCAGCACTCTGTACAAAGAGGGAACTTCTACCCCCACTTAAATGTGAACATTATGACCAACGCATAAACAACACAGGGCTTTACAGATTGCATCTCCCAGCTGACGGTGGTTTAAGCTTACAGCACATATCTTCAGTCTCTATCACCACAGCGAAGTATGCACTTAAAAGGAGATGCACGGCGAGTATGTTAATGAGTCTGGTGCACCGGGGTATGCCTTTGTGGTCGACAGTTTCTGGGAGCCAGCTCAGCTGAGAAACAGGAAGAAAACTGAATTCCCAAAAGACTAAGGGTCTCTGCTTTCATTACGTGCCAGACAATTTCCAAGTGTTTGTTTAATGCAGTCAGATTGCTGTAGTCGCTGTCCTTAGGGTTAAATTAAGGCAGAAGATGTTAGAATAAGCTGCTTTTTGAACAGTCAAGTGTTTTTCTTGAACTGTTCAAGGTCTGAGACTGTGAGACGTGTCCTCTGAAGGGCTTAGCTATAACCTGAAAATGTTTTCCAGTCCCTAGTTACTAACATTACTGGTGGGATTTAGTATTTAAATCACAAATCTTTGTCCACCCTGGAATGTATTCAGCTGCATTACCCATGTTCTGGGTATGGGAGGGACCTCCCATATGTTTGCATGGCATGTGGCAAACTACAAATGTAGCTTCTTATGGCGTTCCCTCAACAATGACTTTCTTCTTGCCACTCTTCCATAAAGACAAGATTTTGGAAGTGTCTGCTTATGTGATTATTGCTCTCCTGTCCTGTCCAGGTCTGTCAGTTCAGGTGGACGCAGTCATATCTTGGTAGGTTTGGGGCCATACTCATTCCATTTTTGGAGTGATGGCTAGAACACAGAAATGTGTGTTCCAGCGTCAGCTTAACAGCAGCCTTTTGTCTCCTCCCTATCTTTTCCATAAGCGATCAACCCATTCCACCCGTCCCAGCCTCACGTGCAGCTGGATACCAAATGACCCCCGTCATCGATTTAGGCCCCAAGCTAATTTTAGCAGGGCTTAGCTGTGGCTTAGTTAAAATGTTTGCACAAATATCTCATTGAGAGTGCTCTAAAATTAGAGGAAGCCCTGTGGGAAGGTGAACTTGCCCTATATTGTTCGGGAGAGACCCTAGTGGGTTTCCGGTTTGAGTTTTTCCACCACGCTTCATAGGGGAATAGAAGTTAGTGTCAAGCATTTTACTAAATAGATTTTTTCATCTTCTAATAGGTTGCTTCCGGAAATGCCTTCACAGCAAACAAAAAAAAAAATGATATTCTGTGTGCATGGCCTCAATTCATTTTTGCTATGCACAAAGAAATAGCATGACCCCAATGTGATCCAAATGAAACCAGATTGTTTTTAATGATTTAAGCTTACATTGGTCTAATGTGATCTCCTCTTCCTCTTTCATAGGCAGCTGCCTTTCAAGGTCAAAGGTAAGCAGACTTCTTCATATCCTCAATCTCTTAATTTGAGGTGCTTGTCTAATTTCAGTGTTGCATGTGTTCATCAGCTGTGGCCTAAAGTATAAAAGCCAGCTACACAAAATGAAGTAGCGAATAGGACCTTGTCACCAGCTTGTCAAGGTTGATGAAACTCACTAAATCCTCTGCCAAACATACTCCGCCTTCCAGCTGTCTGCAGCAGACTGCGGGTTGGGATCAAAGACGCTCTCGCACATGCAATCTCTGACCGATGCCAACAGAAACCACATCAGGGCCGGGACAGTAATGCTATTTAACAAAGACTACTAAGGTTTCACTCTACAAATAGAAGAGGGTGTTGGTGCTTAATAAAGAAACAGGTAACCTGTGAGCAACATACAGACTTGTTGTAAGAACCACTGTTAAAATGTATCTGTTAAAGATATTTCTGGAGCAAATATACATACACTTTGATTGTTTTGAGGCTGCTATGATGATAGATTGTTTATTTGGATGCATACGAATGAATACATGTCAGATAACGCTCTTTAAAGCGAATGGCCTTATTCTGCTGGTTTAGAAGTCAGTAAGCTTTGGAAGGGACCCATAATTAGATGAAAACTTGAATGCATATATCGTGTCTATTCCTGTTTAGAATATTTCAGTCCTCTCTGGGACCTTGAGTTAGATACCTGAAACCCCAGCTTTATTTTTATACTCTGTCCCATTTGATTCTCGAACCTTCAGGTTTGAAAGAGTAAAAGACTATTTTTCAGCCTAGAAAATAACGAGCCTCAAACGCATGGGTTCTAAATTCCTCCATGACCAGCCCTAGATGACCTCATGATAGACCGACTTCTGTGTGCTGGTTAATGCTGACGAAGAGAGTCCGGCAACAATGTTGGACTGACTGAAAGAGAAACGCACAGAACCAGCGCCAAGCCTAATCAAACGTATTGGTGGATCAACTTGGTTCAAATTTGGCTGTAATGTTTTCATTCAGTGTGACTTTTGCTTTGTTCACCGTAATATTCTTTAAAGTTCCAGCAAATTTCGCCTTGTTTTCCTGCCGTAGAGACTGAACCCCGGTATCAACAGCATTTTACTGTCTTGCTAACCAATTCAATTCTGATCCCTAAAATGAGGCTGTCCCTCAGCACTAAGTCAGATATTTAGAACTCCAAATTATAAATGGAAATCTTGAATTTGGAGAACGATAAACACGTTTATAAAGTTAAATCTATAATCAGCTCATGATACTCAAAATATTTATAACTAATTTCCTTCTGAGTTCCTCTTTTAGTTGGATTTCATGTTAGTTTGTTTATGTTGTATTGTTGTTTCTTTACTTAATTCATCATTGAAATATAATATTGTGATCATTTAAAGCTTTATTATTGATTTTTAGTGACTAGATCCAATATAGTCATTCAATTTCCATTTAACTTGTTGATATTTAGAATCTGAGAGTAAATAATACTGTAATATATTCCTCTGAAATGAGGGCTCATTGATTAAGTAAAATAATTACAATTCTAATTGATTTTTGGTAAATGAGACAATTGCTACCTTTATTGGTCCACAACTATTGAGTCTTTATTCTTCTCTAAAAACGAAATAAAAGCCATTGTAACTTTGTAAACTGCGGTATATTTGACTGATTTGTTCTCGTTATTTTAGGACTGCAGAAGAAAAACAGGCACACCTTCTCCAGATTGTTGCAGAGCGTCTCAGTGTGTACGTACTGCTACCAGTGGCTGAAGCCCAACAATCACCGGGTGCGTCTGCGGCCAAAGCGCCGCCCGTCGGCACGGGTGCAGCGAGTCCTGCTCAGGCAGGCCAGAGGAAAACGGCTGAGCCTGGTACAAAAAAAGCTGCTGCTCCGCTTCCAAAAGTCCCCTTCGGTTCTGGTAAGTACGGATAACAGTGCCACGAGTTCAAGGGTTACCTAGGATCCAACTATGAAATTTTAAGGCAAAGCAAAAATGAAAAACTTTATAATCTCATACAATAAAGCAGATTTTTATTTTTTTTATTTGTTGAAAGAGTAGTTAGAATCCACTAAATTCAGCAAAGTTCACAGCTAATAAAAGCTAATTTAAGGTTCAGTCCAGATAAAAACGGACTGATTAAATGGTTATAGTTCACCAGCAGAGAATTTTGAGCTAGATAAAAAGGCTCACGTTGAACCTGTTCACATCGATCAACACAGCAAGTTGCTGATCAATAGACAATGATATTTTTGCTCATTGCTGTTTGATCCTTCTTCATGCATCACATTGTACTGTGTCAAAAATTACTTCGAAGCTGCTGCCAGTAATAGTCTTGTTTTGTTGGTATTACCTGCAAGAAAGTCTAACTGATGAAGAGAGATGAAGCAACCAATTAAATTTAAAATATACTGATGGCATCTACTATGACAGAACGCACTCTACTGCCACTTCTTTAGGTAAGCTGTTGAATCGCTTGACTGGCAGCAGCTCCGTGTATGTGGGAATCTAGACATTGTGAAGACAACTCGCTGAAGTTCGAAGCGAGGGGTGATATTGGGTTTTTTATCTGCCTGGAGTTGTAACATTTCTTCTAAAGGTCTCTCAGTTAACCCTCCTTCTGACTTAGAGGGGTGCTGTATGGTACCACAGTCTGATAAGTTCAGTCTGTCAGTTAGAAACAGCCCAGCTATCTTCTACAGTCCTAGAAAATTTGAACAACCTTGCAGAATACCAATTTTGGATGTGTGCTTACGCAGCAGTTTGTTTCTATAGAGTACATGCAACCCTATGCTAGGTAAATATGAAACGTATTTTTCAAATGAAAGCAAGTGAACGGACTTGATAATCAGTTCAATATTATGTTGATAGTTACTTTTTACAGGTGGGGCTGTGGGGGTGGGGTTGATTGCGAGGTCATCCTCCAGTTGCAGTCTAAACTTTGGAAATTGAGCCCCACATTACCCCAAAAATGCCTTAGTGCAATTTATTGTTTTACACATTAGAAAATAATCCCTGTTGTAATACAAAATTGTGATGTAAAGAAAATAACATAAAAAGCCATGCATTCCCTCTCTTTTGGATTGATAAATTCATTAGGATTCATGCTATGGTGAGTGTATGTTTTCCTCATGCCTCTCCCTTCGCTTCGCTGTGACCTTTAGTTATATATTAGGCTAACCTGTAGGAGAATCAATGTTCTCTATGCTGGTCACAGTGCACCTATTTCCCCCGCCCTCCTGATGGATGGCACCAGCTAGTGACAAAATGGAAAGCATATTTTGGCCATCACCCACCCTCTCTCCTGGTTATCTCATTTGGAAGAGGGCACTGGTGATGGAGTACGTGACCACGGGGTCCATCTCCCCCTCTATTTGTCAGCTGAAATTGGAGAGAAACACTCAAGAGCCCATCTGACATTCACATCAGGTGGCTTTAGTGAGAGCGCTGCCGCCTCAATAAATTCTGGCTGGATTCATTTGCTTCGCAGATCTTTAGCTCACAAGTCAATCTGAAGCCTTCTCTTACTATATATGTATATTCCTTCAGGGTAAATAGGTGGATAGAGATGGAAGGTAGTGAAAGGTTGAGGAAATGGCAAGCGAGACGCAGGGATATGAGAGAACTTTGTAAGGCAGGTCAAAGCAGTAGCAGTAATTTTATACCCAGTGGTTGCCGTACACTCTTCTTCTGCCTATGTGAATTGCATGTGGTTTATTAATATTAACATAATTAATTGCCTCACACTGAAAATGTGAAATCCTTGACACTAATCACAGAGGAGACAGCTGCTGAATAGCCTGTCAGAATCATGAGCAAGCAGGAACTGTGTGACAGCATTAAAAATAACAATCACATATCTTTACAGTGGGGCGTCAGGGCTGAAGTTTACATGGTTGGATGGATAGAAAGACTGATGAGGTTTGGAAGCAGTGCCTTCCTAAAGTATTGATATGCCTTGAAGCATTGAACTTCAGTGTATTTAATTGGGATTTTATGTGATAGACCAATTATGCTTTTAAATTACTCTTGTATGGGTAATATTGTAAAGGAAAATAACACCAAAAATAATGAGAAGTCAATAGCTTTATAGCAAAGATAAAAATAAAATATTGTTGCTCAGTGAATCAGTGGAGTTTGGATCGAGATTCATTTTATATTTTCAGAAATCACAGACATACATAACATTTTTGGAAAAAGCCCAATTTTTTTAAAGGAACTGCGATGTCTCATTTTGCAAGGTTGTATTTATCTCATCACTTTGTATTAGTACTCTGTGTGGAGTGGAGATAATAGAAAATATGGCTTTTAAATCATCTCACCAACTAGAAATACTTGTCTGAACATTAATTACTAACATATTTAACTCAATTATTTTAAAGTACTACTTTAATTTCCTGGAATATGTCTAGTACAACTGAACTGGTGAATAAAGCATACTCCTAGGCTAGGTTATGCAGTAGCTACTTAAATTGGACCCAGATATAGGAGCATTGGAGTTGTTATTACAACAGAACCACTAATAAATAACATTATTTCTGGTTGAGCTCAGGCCAACATTAACTCTCCTGTCATCAAACATGCTCTGTTTACATTGGGCCTGACTCAGACGTGACTCTACAAGTCTGTTTTTACTCTCGTGTCAGATGTCATTACAATGAACACGGTTTACATAGGATGGTCACATGACTTCCATGTGAACTGATCCGCCCCAGGAAGGTCATTCCGGGATATTTTTATTCTGTATTTTTATTTTTTTAGGTTCGTTGCCCTGTCGTCTTCTGGAGAGTCAAGAGGCAACAACTTAAGCTGGCCTCCACCTGCCCTCAGTCGAGGGGCAATAGCGCGGTGATTGGAGGAGTGGTAAAGATAAGAGGAGGAATGTGGCATGGTCCTCTTTCTTTAGCTCCTAGATTCCATACAGATGAAAGGAGCATGGCAACAGCGAAGTGGCAGCAGGAAAATATTCTCTAGTGCTCTTTAAACATAGAAGATGGCAGTCATGGTTTTAAAATAGAGGATTAAAATAGACAAAGATGCTTCAAGGACTGTTTATACCTGAGAATTGTCCTTTCTTTTATTTTAGCCTCACCTCTACTCAAACAGGACACTTCCAATTATATTAAGCTTAGGTCATTTCTTAAAATGACCTAAAGTGTGTAAAAAAAGATTGATTCTCGGGAGGTCACCGCATTGCTCACACCAGAGCTGCTTGCTTCTGCAAGATAAAACTTTCGTTTGTTTTTTTCTCAAACATCCACCTCTTTTACTTGTAGTCATTCTGATTAAGAAAGTTTTTCTGTTTAAGAGCCTGTTAGTTTCAGAAACAGCTTTATAGGCCAGGTTCATGTGCACAAACAAGGACTTTGACTTCAGTTTCACACTCTCAATGTACAGACATTAAGTGTAACTGTATTAACTTTAGAGGAAAAATAATATTTACATATATGTGTATATTTTTTCCTTTTTTAAAAGGCAGGTTATAAACATTCTTATTTTGTTTCACAGTAGAGTAGCTGACTGCCCAGGCTGTAAGGTGTTCATTGTGTTCATCAGAGGGACAGCCTGGGGGAACAAACTGTCTCTGTGGCGTCTGGTTTTTGTAAATAGTGCTCTGTAGCGCTATCCTAAAGGTAAAAGCTTACTTTGTTATCCTTTCTTCCATAAGTGATAGAAAGCAACCCCGTTCACATGCAGATTAAGAGCCCAAACCATAATACTACCACAACATTTGCTGTTGTTCTTTAAGTTTTTATGAAATCACCGTCAGTGTGTCAAAGACCTTTCGTTGGCATAAAGTGGGTTCCTCTTACATCTCACATCTGCATTGGTTGCTCTTTCCTGTGATAACAATGATTCTCAGTTCCCTTTATTTGAGCACACTGTTTTGTTTTTTTTACCCTTTTTCAGCCTAATGGACATAGAGGGCAGCTCATTTCTTAAACCTTTTTTCTATGGATGTTAGTATATTTATTTCAATTTGAATATTGGCATGGGCCTATAATAGATTTTTACGGTATAACTATGTGTAAAAATATATACACACAAGAATATCTGACACGAAGAAATGACACAATCTGATTCTATTTAAAACAGAAAAGCAGCAATTATTCCTACTGCTTCTAAAGAAATTTAACTTATTGAGTGTCACTGGTACAGTACTGTTATATATAATGTGTGTTTACTGATTTAGAGATGAAATCAATGTCTACATGAAGTCGTTGCTTTCAAGTAAATTTGCTTATTGACTTGAATAATTTACTCTTTGCTGTTTTGTTCATTAGTAGAGTAACACACAAGGATAACAAGCTAATATTATCTGGTTAATTGGGTGGGGGGTCTGTTCAGATTCATAGTTTTTGTGCCCCTGCACAACCTGAGGGTGCCTTGTTCCATTGCTCCAAGCTCCCAGGTCGTGACGGAACCTCATGAAGAAACGTCTCGGATAGACTGTCCTTTCATGCGAGTAATGTTGGAAACCATCTGGACTGTCCACATTTATTGTTTTCTCTTCAAAAAATGAAAAAAAATCGACCTTCTTCCATGCAAAGACTGAATGGGCATGCTTGACGAGGCCTTTCAAAATGTTTTTAGATTCCTCATGTCCTTCCTTTGCAGATGCCATCTTATGGTTATTCAATAACCATAAAAGGGCATATATTCAGGAAAAGGGCCACAGCCAGCGCCAGTAAGGGCCTTAATTTGGGTCAAGGATTGCATCTTGCAAAGAAAGCACTTTCGATCCTCCGGCTCAGTGCAGGTGGCTTTTTTTTTACGTCCAGGACCCTTCAAGACTTTTAAAACAATTCAAATAACTGTCTTACTGAGTCCAACCTCAGCAGTGATGGGGTCTTTCGAGAAGCTTTGCTTGTACAATTCAACCACCCCACCACGTTCAAATACAGATAGGCTTTGTGGCTTTGCCATGAGGGGTTTCATGACAAAGTGAATGCGTGACAGAAAATGTAAATTTTGACTTTTCAGGCATGAACCTTAGATTATCCGCTGACGAACAGCAGGTTTGGATTTCAAATGCAGTTTTCAATCATTTGCCTACTTTTTTGCTTCTTGCTCCTTTTCTTCTTTTAGTGTTTTGAAGCTCAACCTATGAACTCTGGACAATCCAGCACAAAATGTAATTATTGGGAGTTTTTTCCCCAGTCTTAATTTTCTGTTCAGGAGTTTGTGTTAATAGGCACTACCTGGTTGAATAAGAAGCAACAGGTCGAAAGTTTCTTCATGTTCAATTTTAAATCAAGACTAACAATAAAAATATTTATTATTCCCTTAGCTGGATGCTGTTTTATCTATGTTTACAGTTGTTTAAACTCTGTTTCCAGTGCTTTTCAGTGTGTCAGCACAGAGGATGTGCTCACATTTGTCTGATCTTTACTGTCAAAAACAAAAGGTTGCTTTATCTGATAAGACTCCCAGCATTCAGTTAGTTGCCATAGGAGTCGTGATTGTGTGTAGCCTCTGACAGAAGTTTATTTTAAACTTGGTCTGAGTGTTTGCAGTTCTTGGTCCGCATTGGTCTTGTTCTCTACAACTGTCAACAATTGCGGGATCCTGATTTAGACCAAAGGATGTTGTAGAAGACTTAAAATTAGCTCATGACCTATTTTTGCCCTACAGTGTCTGGTTATGTCTTAAATCTTTTTACAGGCCATGTTTTTATCCCTAAAGCTTTTCTAGTTTTTGATAGTAAAACACTACATCCTCCAAGATTTGTAATTGCAGAAAAACACGTGCCAAATGCATACACACTCATTCACGAGATGTTTAGAGTGTAAGGCTGTAAATCCCCCCCCCATTTCACACTGTATTGCCTCCCCTGTGGGATGTGTGTGTACATATGTGCTGCCATTGGGGTGGATGCCAGTGCAAGTCAGGCTTTCCTCAACCCTGTGGAGCTGTATCTTGCAGATGTTATAAATCAGAGATGTTTATGCCTGCTGGACAGGTTATCTCGCAGCAGAAAATAAGTTGGATTGCAGCCCCACAAGAGAGACACAGACCATAAATGGAGCGAAGAAGAACGGCATATTCTCCTCTTCCATCTTTCCCTCCTTCCTCCTTGAGAGTGGATTTGCACTTCTCGGCAGGCTCGTTTATTACGACGGAGACATATTCTGTTCAGTTCTTTCTCTCACTAAATATAATGTTGTTGTGGGTAGTTAATTAATGAACGGAACTTGGATTTCACAGAGTTGTTTTAGTTATTCTGTTTTGTTTTAACCTCAATAACCCCTTCTTCTCCCCTGTCATGCCATTTGTCCTATGTTGTAGACCAACACAAATTAGCAACATTATGAAATGAATGGAAAATAATTTTTTTTAGTCAAATCTCTGAAAAGTGTGCCTGAATTGTCTCCTCAGTAAGCAGCCAGGCTTTACAGAGTCCTGCTAATGACCTGCTGATTTAGTTTGTGAAAGCATAGACCCTTTAAAGGTTGCAGGACCCCAAGGACCATGAAGAGTAAGGTTTGACAACCGTAGTTGTCAAACCACAAAGCACATTCATGTGTTACAGTGGCCCAGACAGAGTCACCTGAATCCAGTTGAGAGTCCATTGCAAGAAAAGGATTGGGGAAAGAATTCAGTGTTTGGATTTATAAAGCTGATAGAGACATACCCCAGAAGACTCGACACAAATGTATGCCCCATCTTTTTTCTAAATCTGGCGCCCCAATGTGGCCTTGGCAACCTCTGCTAACTGGCTATCGACAAAATATCTCCTGGATGTTATATAAACACGACGCTCTTCCCCAGCACTCCCCTACCAGCTGTGTGCTGATAGGACTATGCGGCTGATTGATAAAACTTCCACCTCTCTTCTCAAGGACAATGGCGCTTCTATCAGTGTTGACAGTCTAATTCCTGCAAACACACTCAGACTTACATTCGCACCCTCAAGATTCCACCGTACCCGTGCTAAATCTTTACTTATGTGTGTGTTGCTTACCCCTGCTGAGGTTTTTTGTACTACTTCAGACTCTATTCTGCTAAGAATAGAGTCTGAAATATGATTTTTTTTTCTCCTATCTTACTTTACCTAAATGTGTGATTTATTACTTTTCATAGATTTTCAGATTTCTCAGAAGGATTACCAGCGAAAGCGAAATATTAGTATTTGAAAATTTGGACTAAAGCTCTTCTAGTACAGGATAATTTCCTTACTACAGAGGACTTAATGAGCTAATTACCTCTATTAGAAAGATTGGATTAGAACCAGCTATTACCAGTAAACTCCCAAGGATTATTAATGTCATTTGATTTGTTTTTCTGTGTTTGATTTTCTGTATCATTGTAATGTTTTCCTCATATGCAGCGCTTTGAGTGCCTTGTTGCTGAAAAGCACTATATAAATAAACTTGACTTTCAGATTTTTATGTGTGAAAGGTTTTTGAAAACTACGTATCATTTTCCTTTCACTTCAGACTGAATATAAGGAAGCCCTGAAAGGCAAGTGAAAACACATTTTTTTGAAAGACTCATTCCTCATAATCAGGGAAAGTACAGTTGGTCCGACTTGTACATCGCTAGATTTTTGTTTTGCACCCCTTTCAGGAAAAGAAAGTTTCCCTGAAGAAAACAAACATAGCATGTTAACATGCCAACAAAAGTAACTTCATGAAGTTCCACACTGTCCAACATGAATGCTTAAACCCTAAAAACTGAGACTGAACACGCCCTTGAGGCATGCCGTCTCAGTCATTCTCTCTGCTTCACGTTATTTAATCTTAAAGTCACTAATAATTCTGTACAGCTACATTATGATCCACTGGTTTTCGCTGTAATAACTCATGTAGGTTGTTTATGAGCCACCAGTGTGCCGTTTTCTGGATTCTTTGACTCACCAGGAATTGCAGTGCTTCTCAGCTGTAACTTAATCCATCAGCACGTCCTCACATTAATGGCATTCATTACATATCCAACATAAAGCTACACATCCACCATTCGTCACCCCTAATGATAATAGGCGATTTCTAAATTCAGATCTGTCTCCAAGCTGGTCTGTCCATTTCTCTGCATGATATAGTTCCGGTCAGTAGTTTAATTTGGCATTTTAATGATTTATTTAACTATTCTTTTTACGGGGTTTTTAACAATACAGCAATACTTTTTTAAAGAACTAGGTTTAAATTTATTGTGGATTTTTTTTTTTTATTACACACATTACATTCACCAAAATCTTCCAATAAGTGGTGCTAAAGGTTTTGGTTATGATTAACTACAGACAGTAGTTTATTTTTGTCAGAATAAAAATGATATGTTAGAGGTCTTTGTTATGATTATTAATCAATCCAAAGGACATTTCCTAGAAACTCAGTAATATTCTTAGAAATAAATTTGTACAGATTTATATTATTTATAAATTATGAGGGGTGTACCGATTGATCAGCCCCGATTTCCTTAATTTTGGGTGATCATGATTGGCCAGTACTTGCATGTGAAACTGATCTTATCCACATCCACCAAGATCTGAAAATCACCCACTGTCCCCTTTTACTGTGACATGAGAGAAGGCTGCCTGACAGACCCGCCCACTAGGTCACGTATGCACGGTTCACAACTGTTGACAACATAACATTGGAACATTGAAGGTGTGTTTTGACCTTATGACACCTGACAGTGTCAGTTATAAAGAAAAATGGAATCGGAAGGTCAGGCTTTTTAAATCTCGGTGATCGGCCAGAAAACTGCAATTAATGCACCTCTATAATAGATATAATTTGGAAAAGTCATATTTTAAGGTCATCAGTTCAAACACCTGTCAGTCAATACACCTGTTAGCCACGTTTTTGTTTTTAGCCATTGACGACCTTGGACTTAAAGAGTGCCAACAAAACCAGAACCCCTAGAACCTTCAAGCATGCATGAAATGTACAGCTGTCCACCTTTGCAAGCCAAATATCTTTTGGAGAAAGGTTTTGTGGTCGGACCAAACAAAAATGTTTCACCACAATGACAGGAGAGGTTTTTGAAGAATTAAGCTTGACGGAGGGAGCATCATAATGTGGGGCTGCTAGTGGTCCAGGTGAGAAGCACAGAGTGGATAGAATAACAAAGAAAGAGATCGTTCAATGTCATGTCAAATAAGCAGAGAGGTGATTGAAACTTGAACACAGTCGGGTTTCTAACAGAACAATGATCCGAGGCACACTTTAAAACCAGCGTTGGAAAGTAAAAAGCAGATTTACATCAAGCTGCTGGAGGGGTTCCCAAAGACCAACATTAACGCTGTAGAAAACTGAGGACTATGCTTAGAAGTCAAGTCTTTGCCAGAGAAGAAACTACTTCAAAAAAATACACCTGTTCTGTCAAGAAAAGCGTCAAATATTCTACCAGAATTATGCCAGAAGCACACAGAACATTTCAAAGAGACTAATTTAGCTTAGAAATCAAAATCAAAAAAATATTTTTCTTTACTTTCTTTACTACATACCTTTTACAATGTTCTTGTTTTTTATTTTTTGCTTCATGTTCTATATGAAAGACCTTTTTCACACATACCAGGGAGAAGAAACAGATTCTCATTAGTAATCTATGTTGCAATAGTTTAACCATCACGATTAACATTATGTTGTCTAATCTGGCTGACTGGAAATGATCAAAGCATCATGGACTATGAATAAATCAGAAGAAGCCTTTCTGTCTTTTCTCTGGCCCTAGCTGTGGCGTGTTTGGGCCTGTATCTGAATGAGTGATACAGGAAGAAATGTGACCTTTATCATAAGCAGCAGAGACTCGCTGGAAGAAATAAATGCATATGACGTTTTTTTTTTTTTCTTTTCAGAAAATGGCACCATGTAGCAGATTACATTTGGTTTTCTCTGCACCTAACAAGCTGTAGGGCTCCAAACACCAAAACTCTGTCTAATGACATCCAATCCCAGTGACCAGCCGTGGTTATAGAAGAGCTTAGCAATGCTGGACGCGTATCCATGTGCTCCTCGGTGACTTTTATGAGCATAGCAGATATTTTTCTGCATCACCATCAACACATTGCACATAAACATTTGTGAGGGTGATTATCTCCACGGGCATTCAATTCAGTCAGTTGCCCTGTCGCTCAACTCATCTTCATCCCGTTCGGTATATCACAATGCTAAGGTCAGACTAATCAACCCAAGACAACTTCTGGCACCAAGAGAGAAATAATACGGGAAGGGGAGGTATTTGTGGAGCCAAGGCTAAATATAGAAGGAGTCCATCTGCAGAATTGATTTATGTGGGTCTGTTTGGGCTTGTGTGTCTTCATAGGTTTAGCTTCCAGAGATTTAACACACAGCTTATTAAAACATTTAAGCTATTTTTTTTATGTATGAGTCAGCCTCATGAATCTGTGCCACAGATACAAATACATTACAAATGATACATTTGCTTTTAATTTCTTTGTTTTATAGAGAAACTACAAGTGTTACAATGGAAGTCAGATGTTTATGTGCACTGACTTTGGGCTGTGAAATGCAATTTATTTGAACCATCCTTTTTCCCAGGTGGAATTGTAATCTAATAAAAACATTTTAAATTCAAGATATAGGTGCACCAGTTTAAAAATTTTTGATTTCCTGTCATGGACTTGGATTTTAAGCACATTCCACAAATGTTCAATAAAGTGAAAGATACTTTTTTGTTGGGTTTTTCTGTCAAACTAGTTGCCTTTCTTGACAGTTAACAGAAAAAGAAAAGGAAAGACATGCAGCAAAGATCATAAGGTTAGGAGTTTAACCGAGGATGGCCACAACAGTTAGCCTCCACATATGGGACATCTGTCCTTCCTCCACGTCAAAAGCCACCCTGAGGCTGAGACTTTGGGGTATCCCTCCAGAAGCTTAACAATGCTTCTTCTATTGTAGTCCACCTGACACACCCTATAATGTCCAACTTTCAACCATGTAGCTAGTTGACTACAGGTAAAGAATGTGGATGTATTCCTTCCACTTTATTATTTCATACGCTTTGAGCACTGACAGTGAAACGGGCCCACAGGAATATGCTGCCACCACCATGTAATAGCCTTTCATTGACTATTGACTCTTTTAAGGCTGCAGTTTCTAGGTTATGAGTCATGCTCAGCCCGGCTGGGAAAAAGACACCAAAATGAATGACTTTCATGCTTGTGAAAACTGTGTGCATACTTCCAGTTTATTCAGAGTTGTAACATTTATGACATTTCCAGTACTGTCCAGCTTGTGCATGTGTGAGAGCCAGTATTCTGTAGTGTCCAAACATCATGCGACCCAGCGGAGTTCAACTTGATAGCAGCATCCGGACGCTCCTGCAGTCGTGCATGAAATCCAAAGCTAAACTGCCAGGATATATTTGTTTGGGATCAAGATTAAGTGTTTCGGTCACTGCCTCCATCAGTGTTGGCTCACCTTTTGAAAAAAATCCGTAAATAAATTTACACAAGCATGCATGTCGGTTAAGAAAGGATCAAGGCTGAAAATAATGCTCTAAAAATAAATAAGGTGGAGAAAAATGAAACACTGCAGATGATTAAAAGGATGCTATGTACTTTCTTATCCATCTGACCACATGTTAAACCTCGATTTCTTTATTTGTTTATTCTTTAACTTTCAGCAATAAAAAAAATGTGCTTGATATCCCTCCATCTGTACTTCAATGGGTGCATTTCCACGTTCACTGCTGAAGCTCAAACAGTTCACCTGTGCCATATACTTGATTGACCACTGTGCTTATTTGTCTGTAGCCAGAATCCTCAGAGGAAGAAATCAAATCTCTTCATGGCAGCGTCTCACGTGTGCCCCTCCAAGTTGCATAGCCAGCATGTCAAAGGATTAGCGTAAATTAAACAGGCACACGTGATGGTGTGGATTGGATTTCCCATTGTATTCAATTCGTAAATCTAGACTTGAACAATATCAAGCAAAAGAGATACTGTTCCGAGATAGTTTCCCGACACTGTTGTACTTCTTTTAATTTATCCTCTCAGTGCTCCAGTCTGGGTCTACAGTGCTAAACCGGAGGATAAACAGCATCAGGTTATACCGGCTGCAAACATCTGTAGCCAGCTGTCTGTCTGTGTTTCATCCAGAGCTCTGAGCTATACACTGTCCAATACAAGCCACTCCATCAATCCCAGCATACATTGATTTCAAATATGTGTTCCAGTATGTGTTAATGAACGCTACAGAATCTCGAGGAAGAGGAAACATTAACTATGTCCAACCATTGCTTGCAGGTTTCTGTTAGGGAATGTTTTAATGAAGCTGGAATGATCTACAGGAAGACAGAGGTCTTGGTTGCTGGAATACTGGTAGAATGTGATAGGAATCTTAAAATAATTATGAAAATACAAAGGGTGATGTGTGGTAAAGCTGATCATCACAACCTTTAGCAATATTTTGGATGGATGGAAGTGATGGGGAAAGCTAGAATAAGGCATGCATTGTATAATATAGATGCTTAGAAAGTTTTATTTAGATGTCTCCTTTTGATACCATGTAAGCATGGACCTGTCACTGGTAGCAAGGTATACCAGTGTTTTAAGAATTTATGCTTTCAAAACCACAAATATTTAATATTGTGTTATTGCTATGTTTTAAAGTGGTTTTGATGACATACCAGTAAAATTAGTAGTTTTCTCTGTCTATGTGGAGCATAGCGTAACATAACTCTTACCTTGCTCTACTCATTGGTGGGCACTGCCAATCAGCTGGCTAAAACAGGGGTTCCTACACTTTTTCACTTTGATTTCAAGGCAGACAAATTTAGCAGAGACAGACATCTAAACGAATCCAAAAACAGAAGACAAACAAACGTGGTACAGTGGTGAACTTTCCCATGAATGGCCGGCCTACCAAGATTACTCCTAGGCCGGATCAACGACTTACCCAGGAAGCCTTTGTTAAGGTCGGTGTTCATGATACAACATTAAGAGGGAGCAAAAATTACATCAATAGGAGAGTCCTAAGGTAAAAACCACTGCTGATCAAAAGGAATACAAAGACCCATAGCATGAAACACACCCTGATGATCTTGATGAAGACTTTTGGGAAAATATTCTGTAGACTGTTGAGACAAAAATTGAGCTCTCTGGCATAAAACTAACAGAATTTCAGAAAAAGAACATCATACCAACAGTCAAACATGGTGTATTTCTTAAACAATTCTGCAAAGAACAGTGGAGCAAAAACTGAAAATGACAGCATTTTGTATTTAGTCAAGTTAGTTGTCTATGATTTATGATATTAAACATGTAATTGACACAAAAAGCAAAAGCAGGAAACCTGTAAGGGGGCAAATACTTTTTTTATTGCACTACATGTTCTAGATTACCTTATTATTATATATGTATATATCATAATGTATATATAAATGTTGTATTTCTTAAGCAGCATCCGATATAATGATGCATTTTTTTTAATTAAAGCATAAAGATGATGTACAATAATGTGGTAGTTTTGCTCACGTTTATCATACAGTAAGAATCTCATACCTATTGCCAAACGTGTGTATTGTTTTAGCCATTATTAGCTATTATTTTTTGCAGTTACGTATCTGAAACATAATTTTGGATACAGACATTGTGCAGTCAGATATAATTAGAATAAATTATGAAGCGTTCCTTCCATATCAGTCCATTAATGACGTCCACTGCTTGTCATAAAAGGTAATTTTCTCATCATGTGAGGACAGTTTTATGAAAGTAGAATTTATTTTAATGTCGTTGCTTTAAAGGAGTAATCCTCAGAGAGTGGCTTCAAGGTTTTAATAGCATAATAGCTCCTTCCTTCTGTTAATGGTAATAATTTTAGAATTTTCCTCTCTGTTTCAATTGATATTATAATTAAATAAGTTTTTGGTACATGTAGCAATGATACAAACCCTGGATTATTTTCACATGTCTCTGATTATCTGGACCGCATTTCTGCAGAGCGTTGGTCAGTCCTCCTTTGGGCCACGCCCCTGCGTAGCAGTGGGAGGGTCAGTGTGAGGCGCTTTATAAAGCTGGGCATACAGACTGGTGTAGTAAATACTATCTGCTCAGTCAGTTTGAAAGGCAATCTGAACTCCGGGGTCCTGACTCAACGACACGTCCTCAACACGTACTACCTGTCAGAGTCCGAAATGGCTACGTTCGTCTCGGTGAGTTTTCCATCTCCTCAGCATTGGTCAGCAGCTTGGCTCTGATTTGGTTAGCAAGGCTGCTGGAACCAGTTTGAGAACTACATGACTTCAGACACAGACGGGATTGGAATCAGCTAGGGTCCGGTGGGATACAGAAATGCATAATATCAACTCTGAATAGCATAAATGTATGCAGCATTTTATACATTCAAAAACATTCCTCAAAGAGAACACTATAATTGGATTTTGCTGTTAAATAAAATAGTTGGTAATACTGCAGAATTTCTGGTTTTTGCTTTTTCCTCTTGGAAGTTTTGTTTTTTCCAACATGATTTAATTATTGTGTTTTTAACTGTTATATTGCTTCAATTTAATGCTTTAAAACGACAAGAAATTGTTGTAAAACTCCACATTTTACACAAAGTTGTCGATCCCCTTTGCATTTGGTACTTTTATTAGTTTTCCCATGTTTCCTATTTTGTAAGACTCCAATTTTTTTCACTTGTCATTTGATTATTGATGATCTGATCTCTGTAAACAACGGCACTGTTTTTTCAAGTTCGACTCTGACCTAATGAGCTGCTAATGTTTACTGGAGAGCAGGAATCTTGGACTGTCGTCTTCAATCATGAGTATCTAATAATGGAGAAGGTTGCAACTTGTGGCTTTCACTGGTGTCAACATGTTTTCCTTTTACAGAGGCAGATATTTTGTTTGTATCTGTATTATGTATCAGAATTTTCTTTTTATTCATCTGCTTTGAGTTAGACCTTGTGTAAGTATTACGGAGCTATACAGTCATGAAGAAAATAGGTCCAAAGAAATTAACTTTCAGAGATGGTGTTGGCAAGTTGAACAGGTCAAACTGCACGGCAACAGCCCCATCTAGCCTTTTCATACTAATCCAGCTGCTTCATATCGGTGCAAATGCTGAAAGGTGCAATTATATTTGGCAAGGGTATAAAACATAAACCTGAGCTACTAAGTCCTGAATCTTCTTCCAGGAGTGTTTTTATGAACTAATCCCGGACTTGTTTGTTATACTAAAAAGTAAGTTTGGATAAATCTGTCGTATGAAGAACGATCTTATACAACAGTGCTTTCAAGGACCTTTTAAAAAGCCTGCATACACCTTCATCTGATAACCGCATTTCATACGAGAGGAATGTCACTGCAGGTCATGAAGTATTTATGAATATGTCCTGTTTCTGTCATTATCCCAGATGGCCACCTGTCATGCTTGCAGTAAGACATCCATACACAAAGGTGTGAACAGAGATTTTATGGCCAGCTTCGCTAAGACCTACAGCACACCAGGGAGCGCTGGCAAATACAAGACCCCCCAGTCCAGCAGCAGATCCAACACGACCACGCCCAAGACCCCAGGCAAAGACAAGACACCATCTCATACACCGAGGTAAGTTCTCCTATCATGCTACTATTGATCATTTAATTATAAATTAGGTTTATTTTTTTACTTAAAGTCTCTAGTTATTTTATCAGAATTTTCTTTCTTCTGTCTCTTCCCTCAAGATCCTCCATTACTTCCACAATTTCAGGGTCAAGTACATCTTCCTCCAAGTCTTCCTCTAAATCCAAAAACTGGGTCGTTCAGCGTCTCAGCAAGATTCTCACCCGAGAGGACAACCAGGGCAAAAAGAAGGGAGGCTTGAAGGATTTCCTCTCCTCACTTTGAGGTTATGCTCACTTTTTCGTCTTAAAAAACAAGAGGGACCAACGTTCCAGCTTGTCTACACCAAAGGCTAATGAGAAACTTAAATGGTTTAAGTTTCCAAGGCGGTGTGGCAAGGGTCAGCGTTGCTGGGCTGATTGGGAAGTCGCTCCTGACTGTCCTAACATTCGTAACTGGGAGCATTGAGCTTTTAATGAGTTCCCGCATGTTCTGCTGCATCAGGCGAAGGGGAATACTTCTTGGAAACTCCTGAACTGCAGCTGGTTCTCTTACAATGTCTCTACTATTTTGGGGGCATGTCCATCACAACAAGCTGGTTTACACGCCAATTTTCTTCAATTTTTCTACACCCACACATTTATGACATAAATGTAGAAAAAACTGATGTCATATAATGTGGTGTTAAAAGGTTTCTATTTGAATCTATTGACAAACTCTTAGCTTTTGGTCTATCTGTCAGTGTATACGCATAGGCAGGCTGACAGATCATCCCTCTGTATATATTTTGAAATAGCAGTTTTGTATATTACTGTCACCAGTGATAATATTCATAACTTTTACTGAGGAAAAAAAAGCACTGGTTGTTGTTTATGTACTGCAGACACATTGGCCTATAATCTGTACAGAAAAGTTTTATGTTTTACGGCTGAACTTTTTTTTTGAATTTTTTTTAATATTATCAAAACTCAATGTTTGATAACTTCTTTTGGTTATATACAGTAAGTTAATCTTTTAAACATTTTCTCAAGAGAAGGAGTATTTGTAAATCTAGTGCATATTTGTACTGACATATTTCTTACTCTGTTTAAATACTGTTCAGTGAATAGTATTCTGAAATACCTCACATTTATATTCAACCTCTTATTCTAAAATTAAACCCTTTGAAAAACTGCTGTGTCCATTCCTGGTATTTATTTATTTGTTGTTTTGGGGGGTTTATGCACCCAGTCTTGCATATCTGACTAGAAGGCCTTGGCTGGAGGTACAATAAAATAGGATATCAACAAAATTGTTTCCATGCAGGTGTAGAGCATTTGATAAAAAAAAGAGTATAACCACGGAAAAAGGGGTCTGTTTAGAGGTCAATAAAGAGCCGTAAAACCAAAGGAGTATGCAGTGCCTTGCAGAAGACTCAAGTCTTTTGCAGCCTTCAGTGGGTTCTCTTCCAGGGTTGCCCTGTATTTATCTCCATCCACCTTTGCATTAACACCCACAGTATGATGGTGCCACTACCATGTTTCACCGTAGGGATGGTGTGTTGTGGCATCCACAGCATGATGGTGCCACTACCATCCCTACGGTGAAACATGGTAGTGGCACCCACAGCATGATGGTGCCACTCCTTTCCTTTCACCATCCAAATATGCAAAATATATTGTGTTGGTTTATAACATAAAATCATGCTAAAATAGATTGTTTTTTTTTTGTTAGAACCTGACAAAATGTGAACTTTTGGGTTTTGAGGGTATGAGTAATTTCCAAGGTATTGTATATTGCAAAACTAAGATACTATGAAGGAATTTATGTTGACTAAATAGGGTCCCAGAAATGACCACAGCAAATGTTAAATCTGTGTAAAATAATTACATACTGTGTAATGCGAAACATATCATTTTAGGAATAGATAATTTATCTTAAAATATCAGATAAGCTGATGGTTTTAAGGTGGGAAAAACACTTCCTGAGTTTTTCCACCCACGTCCTGCAGATGGCGCTGAACTTTCAATAATCAGCCCGACCTCACAGGAAGTAGAGAAACTCTATAGCATTGCTGCAAGTTAGCAACCAGTTAGCCGCCTAAACGGACGAGTTTGCTTTAAAACTCTCAACCAAAAATGCTTTACACTCGTCATAAAGTGCAGTTCGGTTGAATTTAAACAGAAAAGCTGCTTGTTGTTGTTGAAACCATGTCGGAAAGAAATCGAACAAGAGAGAGTGAGGACAGACGGGAGCACAAGAAACACAAGACATCTAAGAATGACCTGGAGAAACTGAAGACACAAACGAAGAAACTCAACCAGGAGGTACAAAAACTGAAGCACATCGAGACTTTGTGAGTGACTTTAGACACTACTTCATTTTTTTAGACAAATAAATCCTAAATGCTACGTGAAAACCTAAAAATCTAATCCATTATAATGTTTTCTGTGCAGCTATGAAAAACCTCCACCAGGGTTCATTAAGGTACCGTTTATAATTCATACGAATTTTGGGGAAATGCTTTTTATGAAGGGTTTTCGGGACATTTTTCCAGGATTAATGACAGATTGTGTTTGCAGGAGCACGAGGAGAAACCAGAGGACTGTATTCCTGCTGATCCTGGAAATGAAGACGCCAGGAGCTTTCTGGCACACGCCCCCACCAAGGGGCTCTGGATGCCTCTGGGGAAGGAGGTGAAGGTGATGCAGTGTGAGTGCATTTGTCTGCCTTCAGTTATTCTCCCTTAAATAATTTTAATTACAACAAAAATGTGCCCCGCAGTTGTTGATCAGATTGTTGAACACTGCCTCCCAGAACTTTTTTACTCATGTGTGAAGTGGAAACTGGAGGTAATAGTTCTATTTAGAGATGATCTATTTAGAGATATCTGGCTATCAGTGCAGGTAGACTAAGGCGGATGAGCTGAACTACTAATACAATATATATTTATGTAAAAGTGTTACACTCATAGAGTCCCATTGAGGGTTAGTGTTCATATAAGGATTGCATTATTACAAATACATTGTCTTCACAATATCATTGTGCACCATATTATCACAAAGGACTATTTGGAGTGCAATATTTGTTGGCTGTTACATTCCAAGTGTCATGAATTCGCCCTTTGCATCCCCATAATATATTTTCAGCCTGTTAGATTGTGTCTCACACCTGACACACACGATGGTGCCCAACATGCTGAAGGTAACAAAGTGTTGGAAGCATCAAAACAAAAAAAACACAGAGGGAAAGGTGGAAACATTATTGCAGCCTTGAACAGTACAATCACAATCACCCAAACATGCAGACATGCAGCTCTAGTTCCTATGCAGTCCGGAACAACATGGAATTTAAATATTTTTCAGGTCTGGATAAGTATAAATGAAAATAGATTATTCAATTGTATTTGTAATCTCCCATTGACTTTAAATTGTATCTGTTTGTCTATTCTTCAAGCCATCTATAATTATTAGAGTTCATCCATCTTTCTTACTATTAATCCATCCATCCATCCATCCAACCATAGTGCAGTCCATCCATGTTCCCTACATTCCATCCATCTGTTGATTTGTCCCTTTGTTTGTTCATCCATCCATCCAGGTTTAAAGACTGGCGAGTTTAGAAATATTTACCGTAAATTCATTGTGAGATTTTGTGTTGATACTTTAAATTGTGCTTATAAAACCCTGGGGAAATTTTAATCTGGAAAAGTACGGAATATTTGACATTAAAACGTATAGGAACTGTGGTGTCAGAATAACTTCTGCCATTCAGATGGTCTGAATGGCTTGTAAAACCAGAAAAAAATGGAGCCAGTATTAAGGAAAGCTGCCATGTACAAACAGATTTAGCAGAAGACTGCTGTCTCTTTACATATTTCATAAAGACAACTAGTATCCAGGGTCAGGAGTCAATGAGATTAACTTCACTTTGTTAGTTTTGTTTAGTAAAAGGTGCCATTCGACAATGTTAGCGAGCTATGGACTAGATCGACTATTAATTAACTCATTCGTCTTCGTGTAGCATATTTTGTCTCGGGTATGAACTAAAGTGTTGACTTGTACAAACTTTTAGAACCTCCTGGTCTCTTGGGCTGTGCCATTCATTATAATATATAATTTCAACAGTGCACAAAATCTCAGCAAGGAACTATTAGCATGAACCATTTACTAACAACCAGAATTTCCACTCAGCTTCTCGACACCTAAAATTATGATCTATTTCTGGGAAAACCAATATTGAACTTCCTTAAAATTGTCCTGAACTGTGTGTGATCAGAGGAACTGTAAGCACTATGATGAGAAAACATTAGGATTCATGATCACAATGTTTTTCTATGTCGGCATTCGATAAGGTTCCAGACCTATTTCTTACGTTGTCTGGGTAATAATGTTTAGCACTAACGTGACTGCATGTCTGGGATAGCAGGTGACAGTAAATCCTCACCAGGGACTGCAGAATCCTCGTAAGATGATGAATCTTTACATAAACACTTGTGGCGATTGATTTTCTGGCATACAGGACGGAGCCTATTAATAGTATCATAGAGATAACATTCTGTTGTTGTGACACATTAGTGTCATAATACTCTGTGTCCATTCATTTCTTCATCCCACACATTGTCATGCAGCTGGAACAGTCGGAGATTCTGAGAGCACACAGAAGGCCTGTCCACAAAACTGGCATTTATTCAGAAGAATCGGAGCGTGACTCGCTTAATCTTTTGTGAAATTGTTGACATATTTTTCTCTATTTTAGCCCAATAAATGAGCAGAAACTTTACGGTTAACAAAGTTATACAAAAACTGGTGTAGCTCCTCAATCATCCAGGACATGGCAACCCTGAGTAACGAAGTAGAAGGGAACTGGACTTCTCTACTTTCCTGAAAGATGTTTCATCTCTCGTCCACATGACTTCTTCAGTTCTGAACATGGTTGGAAGTAACAGGCTTATAAGTTGAAGTCAGATCAATCACACTAATGGGGACACTAAAGTCTTTAATGGCCCTGCTGCAGATTCTTTTTCTAATTTGTGTTGTAAACCTTGGGAAAAAGAAAAATTCAGAATTGGCAGGTTAGACCTCAATATTATGATCGTTCTGGAAAAGCCTGATCGGTGCATCTCTAGTTCAGTTGTCATGAACTGCAACAATTTAATTGCCTGGTCCAGAATTGTATTTATGCAGAAAAGGTTATCTGTGAAATCTGACTTCAACCCATAACGACTGACCGTGTTTACCTGCAGTTGCAAGTAGATGTTGTCTAAAGGACAAGAGAATCGTTTTCCTCATTTTTGGAAGGTGGGTCTTTTTTTTAATTATTATTATTTTCTGCAGGTTGGAGATGCAAGCGCTATGGTCACAGGACAGGAGACAGAGAGTGTCCTTTCTTCATCAAAGGCAACCAGAAATTGGAGCAGTTCAGAGTTGTGAGTCTGACTTATTAACGCTCTCTGACCAAAGCTAAGGTTCACGCGAAATAAATTCCCAAATGTTTGCAGCAGACTGGAAAGCAGCTTGGCCCCATTCTTCATGTAGTGGAAGAGTTCTCTTTGTAGAGAAACCCAGCCTCTGCAATGATTACCATAAATGCAGTTTTGCCATTTTTTGACCTCTTTTATTGTCGTCGTCTTCCTAAAAGTGCTTACAAAACAGTGTTTGAAACTCGCAGGGGAAGCAATTTTTTGCTATATGAATGGGAGCACCTCTTTTTATTTTTCAGGCTCATGAAGACCCCATGTATGACTTGATCCGGGAAAACAAAAGAAATGAAAAAGAAACCAGGTATGCGTATGTTGTGATGTTTTTTGTTTTTTTTACAAAAGCATGTTTTAAACAGGAAGAATGCCATTTTTCAGCCAGACTCGGATAGTCTGCAGTAGGTTTTGGCCGATCTCAGATGGCCTGGTCCCCTGTGCTTTTTGCTAACAAATAGGGTTTGACACCAGGATGTTTGAATGTGAGGTTAGTTCACCATGAAAACACGCTGTGGGGGGTGCTTGAACACATGCAGAGCAGCAGCACGCTCGTGTGTGTGTCTCTCAGCTTGCATTACAAAAAGGTTATCTAAAGGCCAGAAGCATTTTAAAATTTGAGCTACGCAGCTCTCTGCCACATTCATGTCGTTGTTTTCTTTGAAATGAAGGTGAGAAAAGCCAACCTGATCTGGCGTGCTTTGTTCTTGCGTGGACAGTGTTGCGTCTTTGGTGGTTTACATGCCTTTATCTGTCTTTATGCAAAGATTCACACTCCTCCAGGATCGTCACAATATTGCAAGTGATGCTACTTGTCTTGAAATTACATGTCCCCTTTTTTAAGCTTAAAAATACAACCAGTCGGGTCTTAAATTTGTCCATTTTAGTAATTTTTTTTTTGTTCAAACATTGCTTCTTTCAAAAGTTTTTCTTTTTGTTCCAGGAGGTTTAAATTTAGGAATTTTAAGTCTTAAACTTTGTTAGGTGACAGATGCAATTAAACGTATAACGTATTGGGAAAATCACTAACTTAGGTGAAACTTTGTCACTTGAATAATTCAAATCATCCAACTAATTTTAATATCAGACAAAGATAACCTGTTTAAATACAAAATGCAGTGTTCAGATTATATTATTTGTTAAAGGAAAAGTCCTCCTGGGCAAGCCTTTGGTAACTAATAATTTAAAGGGCTTCGTTTTTATTTCCCTTGAAGGACTTTTTTTAATAAGTAGCTAGGGATGGGTACCATTTGAACCGATATGGTACCGATGCCCGGTACTTTTGTGTGTTTGTGGTAATAAATGTTAATTCTTTTAAATAATAAAATCTCAAATTTTTACAATTTAACGTATTTATTTCTCAATATATAAATTTTAATGAATAAATCAAAACAGCATCCAGCTGTTTGTGTTTCTTCTCCCATGTTGCTGGCTGCAGACGACGAGTAGCTAACGGATGCAGGTGTGCTAACGGTGCCGAATATAGCCGTAGATTTGAGGCTGACGGGAAAAATCTGGTGTTTAACCAGGTTCTTCCTCAGATTAGAAGTATCCCCGCTGCTGGCCTTGCACTTGGCGTCACAAATATTGCAGCGAGTGTAATCCGCATCGCATTTTGAGAAGTGGAGCCATACATTGGAGCGCTTTTTATCAGCCATGCTTTGTTGACTGTAGCAGCAGCTACTGACGTCATTACGCTGTTGTGCGTGCAATGCTCTGATCATGTCTGGCATGGAAAATCGCTTACCCTTGCACTCCCTTTAGTGTCACAATGATGCGTTTAGGTACCAAAACATGGTACCATTTGAATTTACGTGAATCTATACTCGGTGGTACCGACGGAATTCAGTCGGTACCTATAAAAGTACCAAATTCGGTACCCATCCTTATAAGTAGCAAATGAATGGCGCCTTTCTGCGGAAGTTTGGCAAGGGTGCTAGCTTTTTGTAGCATTTATTTATACCTGTATAGAAACAAAGTCCTGGCATGACTTGAATTTGACTCTTATTAAAACCTTTCAATATCTTTAAACCTAAAGAAAATAAAGGAAATGTCCTAAAGGAAATAAATACCTGCAGTGTGCAGAAATACATTTTGAAGTTCTTTGAAGAAGCTAAATCAGGGTTAAATGAGTATGGTCAGGTAGACTCTGTCTTACGGTGTACTTTGTTAATTACAAGTTTTTCTATTGGAAATTTAAAATATGATCTTTTAGCTGAGCTTAGTTCAATAAAGTCATTGTTTACAGTAACCAGGGTGTGTTTATTTTTATTCTCTTGAGTTTAGCATATTTGATAGTTAAGCTCTAGGCTCTGTCTGTTTTTTGGGGACTTCACTCTGAGGACCCTTGAAGCACTGGTGTAGCATTACAATTATTCAGTTTTATCTTCACTGCTTTAAGGATTCCCAAAGAATCATTTTTATTACCATGTCAAGCTTCTCTTGCAAAATCTCATGATACTGTGTGTTCCCCTTAGCTCTGTTGCATGTCGCTGTTGGGCTGATTGTTAGCTGCACACTTCACAAATAGGCCCCGTAAGGATAAGTGGTATTAAGGAAGCCATTCTGGATGACTGCTATAAGAAGTCCCATTTTCTGTTTGCAAGCATGTGGAAGAAGGATATCTGTTTTGGTTAGATGAGACCAAAAATACCAATACTTTTGAGCTAATGCTACATGTTGTGGAAAAACTCCACATCACAGATGACCCAAAACACAAAACATCCATCATAGTTGTGGCAGCATCATGATGTTGAGATGCTTGTATTTAAAGCAGGAATTTTGGTCAAAGATGAGAGAAAGAAGGGTGCAGCTAAACACAGAGGAATCCTAGCAGAAAACGTGTTGGAGGCTGCAAAACAACTGGCAGGAGCCAGAACTGAATTGGAACATGCATCTCAAAGCATATTCATATAAAGGATTCTACACCCAAATTACTGATATTAATAACTATAAATTTGAAGTGACACTATTGGGAAAAGTCTGAGGATTTGAGTCTATCGGCTGTATTTTCTTCCAGACCTGACTGTAATGCCAGCTTCTTTTATCCTCTCTTTGCAGGATCCAGCAACTGCAGCAGCTCCTCCAGGACACCACCTCCTCCTCTTCTTCCTCGGACTCAGACAGCTCTTCCTCATCGTCGTCTTCAGACCGTCATCGCAAGAAGAGGAAAAAAAGGAAGGACAAGAAGAAGAAGAAGAAGAAAAAGAAGCGAAAGCACAAATCATCCAAAACTACCCACAGCTCAGATTCAGACTGAGACTCTGAGGTTTTGTGCTCTTAACCTAAAAACTACATTCTCTAAATGTAGGAAGAGACTTGAATAGTAGCAGCTGTAGATCCTGGAATGTAAAATCCAGTTTGTCCTGCAGAGTGCACTGGGGAGACTTATTTAAGCCTTTCTCAGCAGGTTCTCACTGTAAACCTGTATATTCAGTGTGCATGACTTCTCTCAGCTCCCACCGACATGACTCGACCAGATCTGCATGATGACCGTCTAAGGATCCTATTAAGATAAAAACATAAAGCATCATTTAAGATTGTACTTTTTACGTGAACCTGGTCATTTTATCAAAAAGTGATTGTAATGTGTTCAATTCACAGAGGTGGAAAAACTCCAGATAAAAAGCTGCAGTTGGTTCATGTTTTCCACTGAAGCCAGAATGTTTAACTGCTTGTAAAGGCCCAGAAATGTTTGGAATGATTTGAGGTTGGAATATGCTTATTTGCTCTAAGGAAAAGACCACAGACATGAGAAAAGATTGTATGTGAATAAAATTTCTGTAACCAGAGGATACAGTCTCTTTTTCATTTTTTTCCTCCGAAGTTTATTCAGCACTTGGCTTTAAAAAAAAAGATGTAATTTTTGGGCATGATTTAATATGTTTGACATTTTTAGTAGGGGTTTGATATTTTGAAGACAGCATTGTGAAGCTGCATGGAATTCAGATCATTAAACTCTAACTGTGGTGACCTTTCTAAGAGAGACACATTTTTTTGTGAGAATATTTCAGTCTCTTAAATGTTTTTCCTCACTGTAATCCTAACGACATGGGAATGTCCACATTACCAATCTGTCAACTTTTCTTGAAAAATCAGCTCACCTGCAGTCCCTTGCAAAAGTATGCACACCCCATCTCACCTTTTGTGGCGTTATGGCCACAATATTTTAATAGAAAATAATTACCAAATAAGTTTGTGCGTTGTGCATTTGTATTCCAACATTCAAGTCTTGGTAGGGTTGCTGGTGCGCTGAGGGGGGGGGTGTTTTGAACAGTGCTCTGTGAGATGTTGAAAGTGGTGGATATGCAGTGGCAGTTCTTGTATAAATGGCACCCTGGGCGAGACCCTTCTTGTACTTGGACCTGTATAAAAATTAGAATGCAGCACATTATCAGAATTTCTGGGGCTGTCCCAACATTAAGCATTTCTCCCTATTCTCAGCAGCAAGCAAGGGAGATCTTCCCAACACATGGGCGCTCCAACTCCCTACTGACAGCACATGTAAAAGCCATAGAATACTTTACCTAAATGTGTGATTTCATAACTTTTCATAGATTTTCAGATTTCTCATTAGAATTACCAGCAAAAGGCAAATATTATTAGTATTTGAAAATTTTACTACAGCTGTTTTTACACCAATGACCAGAGATTTTTAGATTTCTTACAAGGATTGTATTACAACAATTTCATACCAGTGAAAGCCAAACATTATTGGTATTTAAAAGGTTTGGACCTACCAGTGACCCAGCTTCTCTACTTAGACTTCAGTGAGTGCCCATGACTGTTACTATTTGAATGATGGGACCACAACTGCCTCATACCAGCGACCTCAAGGATTAATATTATCATTTTTCTTCTAGCACAGGATGAATTCCTTACCACAGAGGACTTAATTAGCTAATTACCTCTATTAGAAAGATTGGATTAGAACCAGCTCTAACCAGTAAACCCCCAATGATTATTAATGTCATTTGATTTATTTTTCTGTGTTTTATTTTCTGTATCATTGTAATGTTTTTCCTCGTGTACAGTCCTTTGAGTGCCTTGTTGCTGAAAAGCGCTATATAAATAAACTTGACTTGACAAGAAAACTTGTTCAGGCCAGAACTGACCGATAAATATAATTTTTTTATCTGGTGCATATGCACCACCCATTCTAATATTACCCTGGGCAACTGCTCATATTCCCCATTTAAAAATTGGCCACTTGTGATGTGCATTATAACCTAACTCCTGCTTTAACCTTCTCCACAACTTCATTCCTGATCTGTCTGGGGTATTCTTTATGATGCTGCTCGTTCATTAGTGTTCTCGAACAAACATCTGAGGCCAATAGATTTGGTTTTATTTAGGAGTATCAAAATAAAGGAGGTTGAATATAAAATGTATGCCCAACATTTTAGAGTTTTACTTGTGCTAATAAAAGTACTTTGTGTTGATTGTGTTGATCACATAAAAATTCTAAAAATGAATAAATAATGACGTTTGTAGTTGAAAAAAGGTCAAAAAGTTAAGGGAATGTGAATATTTCTGCAAGGCACTGTGTCAAACCAGCAAAGTTAGATTTTTAGGCAAAATTCGAGGAAGTCGGATGATTCCTTCCCCATCAACATTTGTCCCTGTGGAAATAAACTGGAAACATTCCCTCTTCTTAATGGCCCTGATAGTGAGACAATTACAGCAGACCAACAGGGACCAGCCAAACCAGATTTCCATTTAGATTTGAGTCTGGAGCCTTGTGAGCCGTTCCAACGGCTGTCGGGAAAATACGTGTGTTTCTGTGAGGAATTTCATCAAAGCGTGTCGGATCATACAGTCGAGAGATCCATTTTTGTTGCTGATTCTGAGCAACATAGTTAATTTATCCTTTCATCTCACTGGCCTCTGTGCCCGTGCACGTTCTGTCGCAGCTGTTCTGTTTCTTGTTTTATTTATTTTATTTTTTCCCTTTTCGTTTCTTGTGCTCTCATTGATATGCTGAGATAAATCTGCTTCAGTGAAACAGCCAAGTTCCCCGTCTGTTTAGGACAATGAATCTCTCAGATGAGATCTGCTCACAGGGAGGTGTCGCCACACAGAGAGCCTTTGGTCAGTGGGATCGTTTTATTAAAGCAGTTTGTCATTTTAGACAAGAGGCAGGTCAGACTCAATGTCCTGCTTGTGTTTGAACTCAAACACACAGCACAGACTTAGTTTGGGTTCTGCATGCTGCTATTTGAGCCCAGACAACTTGTTAATGATTTCGAAATTGTTCTAGATATTACATTTTGGAAGTTTACTAATGATAAAACCAGAAAAAAAGATTTTCCACCACAAAAGGTGGAAAGCCTTTTAGTATTTCTGTCTAGCATGGATGTATAAATCTTTTCTTGTCAAAAATGAAAAGAAGATATCATAACCAGAACCTTCCAGGAATCATCACAAGATGTTAATCTCCAAAAAGACCTAAAAAAACTTCAAAAAGAAGCAGGTAGACTTCTTCAACAGCCTTCTATGAACCCATAAAACAAATATGTGCTCCAAATGATGAAAATAATAGCTCATTCCATAAAGCCTGTGATTCATCTGTTAAACCTGGCAGATCCTCTGTCATGGCATGAGCGAGTCTATCTGATAATACAAGTGGTACGGTGGGGTCGCTGCAGAACAGAATGCTATCAGGATGGTATAGAAGAGTCTTCTGTGTGCTCATCTTTAGCCAAGTGTATCACATCTTTCCAGTCTTAGCAGAGAAACCTTAAAGAGCCAAAACAACTGAAGAACTTTGCAGGGTGAAGAAGGGAAAGTGAATTAACAACCCCCTGCACATTAAAGCATATCCCTTTCAACTGGTTTGTCTCAAATTAGATGTGCTACAAAACATGCATGGCCTTGCAATTTTTTTATATTTTGTTACATTATAACCACAACAGTCCATGTATTTTATTGGGATTTTATGTGATAGACCAACACAGGAAGTAAAGCAATACATGTTTCTTATATTTTTCTGCAAATAAAATTCTGAAAAGTGTGGAATATCTTTGTAGTAGTCCAGATCTGAAACCGATTAAGAATCTGTAGCGAGACCTTTTCACAGACACTCTCCATCCAATCTGAATAAGTTTGAGCTGTTTTACACAGAAGAATGGTCTGTCTTCGCTGTGCAAAGACAGACAAAGACAGATGAACGTAACTGTGGCAAAAGGCAGTTCTACAAAGTATTCCCTCAGGGGGGCTAAGTGCACAAAACATTTTTTTCAGATTTTTTGCTATAAATGTTGAAAACTATGTATTATTTTCCTTCCGCTTCACAATCATGGGCTACTTTGTGCTTGTCTATCCCATAAAACTCAAATAAAATACATTGAGATTTGTGGTTGTGAAATGACAATGTGGTAGGGTTTAAAGGGGTGTGATAATTTTGTTTTTAAATCTAAGGAAGATATAGAAGATCTAAAATGGGAAACAATTGTGATTATGCATGTTATGGCTGTGCTTCACTGCTTTATGAGTCCGCAGTTTGCTGAATGCATTAGCCAGCTCTTTTTAACTTTTTAAGTCATCTTGAAAACTTCTCACCTGGTTCTTTAAAATTTTAGATAAAATCACAACATTGTAAGTGGAGTGGCTTCGTTTGGTAAACACTTTTCTCCTATAAGGCAAGTTTTTATACTCTTTAAATTGCTTATGGTTGAACAGTGTTACAGAACACAGATTTCCCTTAACTCCCTTTATTTTTCGATCATTCCTCCTTCCCTGCTTAGTGCATGAAGCCAAATGAACAGTTTAGCTGAGGACACAGGCTGTCATTAAAATAGGCTGAGCTTTTTGCATCCTGTGTTTTTCAGAGAGCAAAGCACAGACAGCAAGAGGGGGGCCTGGGAGCTCTCTGCTGGGTGTGTCGCTCCAGATTATTTGGCAGGAGGAACAGGGCTCCTGTATAATCCCCCTCCTACTGCTCCTGCTGTGTGGAAGCAACAATAAGCACCACTACTGTCTGCGTTACACCACTTCTTTATTCCCTCTTCCCCCCATTACACACACACATAAAGACCAAGGGTTCAATATAGCAAACAGCAGGTAATTACTGAGAAAATTAAGGGCAAGTGGCCCCATCTGGCCCAGCAGTGCTGTTGCCTGTGATACACAGAGACTCTCAGGGTTGTCATCTGATGAAACTGCAAAATAAAGAGTTATGTGTCCCTCGGTGAGCTGTGCCAGGATTGTTTCCAACATAATGTAACATTAGAAGGTCATAATCTCATCCTCCAAACAGGAAGCCAGCAGGGCACTCAATAATCATGAATTATTGAAACCATTGTCCCCATTTGCTGTTCCTGGCCTGTAAGAATGGACATAGGTATGCTTTTGTATGATCCATGTAAATGAAAAATAAACTCAGATGTCACACATAATGTTATGACCTAATTATTTCATACAGTCCTATTTATTTGCCGTGGGCAGCATGGTGTGTTGTTTGCAAGTGTCAATGAAGAACCTATGCATGTTACTTTATGTTACTTATACGTTTCTCCTACTGAAAAATAATTTAGATTTCATTACTTTCATCAACAGTTTACCCAGTGTAATATTATAAAAAGTGTGAACAATCACTGTTCAGTGCTAATATACGCTGACACAGAAACTGCTCATAAGTCTGTTTGTTATGGCTCTTATGGCATGGCTTTTTTGTCCTCTCACCATCTCAGTCAGTCGAGGCGGACCTCTGTCCATCCTGAGCCTGGTTCTGCTGGACATTTCTTCCTGTTAAGTGACAGCTGTTCCTCTCCACTATCACCCTGTGCTTGCTTGCGGCGAGTGGGTTTTACTAGAAGTAATGATTCAATGTAATCACCTTGTTTCTCTGGATAGACAAGGTTTAGTTAGTTAGCCTTATCTGATTTATGCATGTATGGTTGTCTGTAATGGGAGTTTGCCCTAGGATGGACAGCCTCTTGTCTATTGACCGCTGCAGATAAGCCGTGACTATATAGGATTAAAAGGATATTTCAGGGTTTTTGAAGTAAGAGAGGAAGGTAGATAGGTTAAAAGCAAATAATATCCTATCCAAAGCAAATAACCCTTTATATTTGTAATGTTTTCAACTTGATAGTCAAATTTAGCCATAGAATTTATGTGGTTGTTAATATTGTTTCTGGTATGCTATGTGGTCTTTGGTCGCAATGAATCCAGTTGAGGACCAATCTCCATTCTGGGCCTTTTAATAACAAAAATAACTTCTTCCTTTTCAGCATTAATCTGAAGAAATTTCTGACCCATTAATAACTAATATTATGAACACACTGACTCAGTGTCGGTGTTAGGCTCTTTGCATGTGGTAAAAATCCAATCCAATCGATTCCAAATTCAGTGTAGTCCTGCACATACCACGTAATAGAGTCTACCGCTTCCCAGCAACAAGCAGGGGGAGCCAACTTCCCATTGACTGTATAAGTATAAAAGCAATAGAGACCTTGTTCAAGGTGCAACTGAAAGGTAAGCTTTATATTTGTCCATCTGGTCCTTGTGCGCCCCCTTTCTAATGCCTCCCTGGGCAACTACCCATATAGCCCATTTCAAAAACCTCCACTTAATCATATATAAGTCTTAAGTATGTTAAAAAGTTATTTTTTTATCGTCTGATCCAGCTAGATTTTGTTGTGTTTTTTATGTTTGTATTCACTGAAATGTGTCCCTTCTCTCCGTCGCTGCTTCCTCCTGAGTCCCGCATGTCTGGCAGCACAGAGGCAGCCGGCAGGAGGAACGAGGAAGTGGAAACATCAGCGCTATCTCTTCAGGGTGGGAGGAAACACCAATGAGTCGCGCACAGACACAGACGCACAGAGTCACAGCACACACACAAACTCTGGACATCAGCGCTGTAGAGGAAGAAGTGCCCTTCTCGACTCGACAGGTTTGTTACGTTTTCCGTTTTATTTGCTGCTAAAATGTAGCGTCACCTTGCTTTGTGTGCTGCGCTAATTGTTAATGATGATCCGCGACGTTTTGGTTCTGTTTTGCCTCACAGAGCCGTTCTCCCCTGTGTGTGTTGGTCATATTGTTGCAGGATATTTCGGTGTTTCCTGTCGGATCTCTCTCCGCGGCTTCCTCCAGCCTTCATCTGCTGCATGTCGCTTACTTTATGAAGTGGCCTTTAGCGGCTTTTGGCGCCGTTCCCCCCTCTTGTTTTTGTATTGACAGTCATGTCTGTTGTGTACGGAGAGCCATCGCTCTGTTCACCGCAGCTTTAAACACCCAAACGCGTTTTAGTCGCGGTGAATGAATTGAAGTGGTGGTGGATTGGCGCCCTGCGTTTCTTCTGGTTCTGGATTTTGTGAAACAAGTGCGCAGCGGCCGTGGAAGTTGCGTGTTTGCAGCATGAATGCAGCGAGGAAGCTGATGTTCCCGCTTCCCTCCTCGGGCTTGTTTGCTGAAGAAGTGCGCGTTTGTTGCTCTGGGTCCAGAAATATAAGCATATATAGATGCCTCATTTAACTCCCGTCCCGCAAGCTTGGCCGCGCAGTGGGTCAAGAGGAAAGCCGGTGCAATGTTCTCGCCTTTGCATCGCAGATCCAAATGTGCATTGCAGTTGCATTCATCGCATTTTGATCTCCTTCACATCTCTGCATGAGGTTTCCATAGGGTTCCGTTTGTCTTCTCGTTATACGCATCAGATTATTGTGTCAGAAACTTTTAAGCAGTGGTGCACTTCTAGGGCATGACAACATGATAGCTGATGGTTTATTTAAAAGAATGGATTTGTCAAGATAAATAAAGCATATCATGTTAATAAAAAGCGAGAAGGTTCTTGCTGTCTTTGCAAATTTGCAATAGTTTTAAACCACTGAGCAATAGATGAAATTTTCAACATTGAATAACGAGTGACTGCTAGGTCTACATTGATCTAGAAGTACGCTTTGATGGTGAAAGTATGTACTGATGTGTCTTAACACACATTTGAACTTCAGTGACATTCCATTCCTAATCTTTATGGTTTGTTAAGGCAAAGGTCCACTCTTTGTAGCCATAACAACTCCATCGCTTCTTGGAAGGTTTAGAAATGTGTTTATGGAAAATATTGACTATTCTCCATTACGGGGATTTGTGAGGTCAGACACTGATGTTGGACGCAGACGTGTGGCTAATGGTATCCTTCCTGATTCCAGCTCAGGAGTTTCCTAAACGTGCTACAAAAATGATTTAAAAGGGGTGGAGGCTTCTTCGATGCTTGTATGTGCAGGTTTCAACCACTGACCTTACCATTCATACAGTCAGCTTTATTTTAAACATGGATATGAGGTGAAACGCTCAAAACATTCACCTTCATGTCTGGGGGTCATAATACTAGCTTAAAGTAAAACACTCGAGAAAAACTTATAGAATAACCCCGGAAGTCTGATTTGCGACCTGAAAAGTCTGACCCTCGAGTTGAAATTCAATATTGCTGAAAAAGAAAAAGAGCAATATAAAACCCTTTGAATCGTTGCTTCAAAGGTCATGGGACGTTTGTGATGACTTTAGTGACATTTGGTAACTACTTTGATTGAATGTGATTGTAATGAGTGCGTTCAGGACATTTCTTTTAATACTCTCAATGTCGCTATGATACACATTCATCTGCCGCTGAGTCATCAGCTGATGGCTCAGCTGAGAAAAGCTGAAGATATTGTCCTTTGCTACAGACAAATGCATAAAATGTATTTTATCCACGCTGTAGAGCATTAGTTCTGACTTTGAGAATAGTTCCTAGTAAAAAAACAAACAAACTTGTTGTCCTACTTGCCTGTTTTTATGGAAGAATAATGTAGTCTAATTCATTCTTCTGTTGGGCATCAAATGCAGACTGAACCTCCCAACCCCACTGCATTATTTTCCTAACAACCAAATTTAAAACAAGATTCTTTGGTTTATTTAAAAGTATACTTTTCTGCCAGTGCATTATAACCCCTCATTTTTGAGTCTTGTCTTGTACATTTTTCTTGTATGCTGTGAAAATGCAGCAGTGTTATATTGTGTGTGTGTGTGTGTGTGTGTGTGCATGCGTGCGTCCAGAGCAGAAACAATTTAGCTGTAGATTCACTTGCTTTGCTTTTATATTAATTATAAAAAGGGTTTTTCCCCAAAAAATTTTTCAAAATTAAACAGAAGCTACTCACTCACAGATAACTACTAATTCTATACTTTTTTACAAGACATATATTTATTTATTGGTCTATTAAGGGAAAATAAACATGCAAAAACACATAATAAACTACCCCAACAGCCGGAATCAGCACATTGTGTTCCTCTGCCTTCTCCTCTTCACACTCCATTCTCTTTGTCCCTCTGCTCATCTCAGCAACTTCTGATGTAGTTATAGTTCGTTTGCATGTCCTGTTCGACATCAGCGAGGCTCAGTATTGTGAAGGCTCCTAATTCATGTCTTCTGTGTCAAACCAGTCTAACAATTAACACAAGCAAACTAATAGACTAGGAAGAAAAGTACAGCAATGTGCGCAGTCACGTCTCACTTCTTAGGGGCTTGCCTCTATGGAGGCCATCATGAGGATTTCATCATAGAAAGTTATCACTCTCTTCTTCATTTAAGTAGTACATTAGGTTAAAGTGTCAATTGCTGCTGCGACTTTCTATTAGGCACATGCTTGAGTGATTAAATGGTGATCCTGAGGGGTGAACTGCAAAGGAAGATCAATTGTACGGTCAGTGCCGTAAGGGTAGCTCTCATTTCACCAAGCCCGATAACCTTTGTTCTCCATGATTGTTATTCTCTGCTAAGGGTGGCATGTTGAACATTCACATCTTTTTGAGCACTTCCTTATGAATACCTCTGAGCGAGCCTGTTGAGATACAGCAGCACAAACTGTATTAGTCCCTTTACTTTGGGAATATAAACTGCATGTGCATTTAGCTTGTAATGCAGGAACTACTTCAGCTAATTATTTCTTAGGGTTCTTTCTTCGGCCAGATTGTCCCATGTTGGTTTTAATCCCCAACACACCTGAATACAAACAAACCACCAAACTAAAGCAGATACAGGCATCCCACGCCATCTCTGAGCGTGGCCTAAAGAAAACTGTTCTCAGTGAGTCTGGAGTGTGTTCACTCATATATTTGGTGAAGTCCTGGTATGATCAGATCACTCGGGATGCACGTTATTGCTAGATGTGAACTGAGCTTTTCACTCTTGGATGTCAAGAAGAAGATTATGGTGATGGTCTAACAGCATGAAGACTTACAGTTCCACCTGGACTTCTGAGCAACATAGGTGCTGCATCATATGATTCTTGCCAATCAATTAGAGAGTTTAAATTTAGCTTTTTACCATAAGTTCTTACTTTGTACCACTGGAGCGCTTCAGATGTTAGATTACTTTCCAAATTTCATTTGAACTAATATGAAGTCAAAGAGTTGTTTTGCATATTCAAGATATTTTAAACATATAATCGTTCCGCTGAATCAAAGCTGTTTCACTTTTTGGGTTTTGACATGATAAACATTCACTATTGAACCTGACAATGATTAGTAATGCATTATTTTAATGTAAAGGAAATAAATAGTTAACTTTCACGATCAGAGTCCAGTGCATTTATCAACGGCCTTCATATAAACTGAATGATACAAGAACAATTTGGAATATTATAAAATCATTGTTTATTTAGAGAGACTTATTATTTTGAGAAAAATTCTTGATTTTGGCTACGTGTTTTTTTTTCTCTGACTCATAAAATTCTGCTGGTTAGCTGAAGTGGGCAGAAGAGCAAGAAGTCTCTGGAGATTAGAGGTCAAAAACCAAAGGTCGGTTCCCACTACAGTACCATGTTTAAAGTTTCAGGCCTCTGCGCTGCTATTACATTATACATATGGCAGACATTAACAGTTTACAGAGTCGTAAAATAAACGTTATCTTACAGATGTGCTCGATGAAGCATTTACAGCATGAGGTCTTCCTACCTTACTGACGGTTTATATTTTTGCCACATAATTGTCTTTAAGATTCTTCACAGCTCTTTATTACATCAAAGAAAGGCAAATGGCTCAAATGGCTCTTTTATAGAGGAGCACATGCAGAGTTTGAAGAGGAAGGCTTGTTTCAGCAAAGAGCTGATAACAATGAAACTGAAATCACTGCAATAGCTCCTAAAGGATTGAAACATTTAAAAAAAGAGCTTTATAAACTCAGTTTTTATTTTTAGTTTTCTGTTTTGTTAAAATAATTATTTTATTTTATTATTTTATAGGCATATGTCTACTGAAAGATTCTTGCTTCCATTTTTTTCTGTATTTGGTGAAATACTATATTAGCAAAAGTATTTATCGCCCTTGGATTTTCTCATTTCATAAGATTAGAAACACAAGCATAATATTTTTAGATCTTATTAAAAGAACAAGACAAATGAGTGCCACAGTCGTGGCAGATGGCCGCTCACACTGAGCCTGGTTCTGCTGGAGGTTTCTTCCTGTTAAAAGGGAGTTTTTCCTCTCCACTGTCGCTACATGCATGCTCAGTATGAGGAATTGCTGCAAAGTCAACGCCAGTGACTGTCCACTGTCTCTACATGCTCATCCAGGAGGAGTGAATGCTACAAGTCTCTGACTCGATGCAATCTCCTTAGATAGAAAAACTTTTTTTCCAATTTGAATAAATAACTAACTCTGACTACACTGTTGAATGGTTAGGATTAATTGGAATGTATGTACCTGACTTTTGTGAAGTGCCTTGAGACGACATATGTTGTGAATTGGCGCCATATAAATAAACTGAATTGAATTTAATTGAATTGAATGAGTGCATAATTGCGAAGCAGAAGGGAAAAGATACATGGTTTTAAAAACTGTGTATAAATGACAGTCAGGAAAGTGTGGCGTACAATTGTATTTAGCCCCACTGAGTCACTTCCTGCAATTTAGGTAAAGCAAGTTTGTTGGCTGTTAGTGTCTCTAACCGTGTTACAAATCAAGTCTGTCTAACTTCACTGTCCATTCTGAAGAAAAGCGTCCCCATATCATGATGCTGCCTCCACCGTGCTTCACCGTAGATGTGGTGGGTTCAACATTGGTGTTCTGCCACTTATAGCATCTAAAACTTCAACTTTGACCTCATCTCACTAGAGCACCTCTTTCCACATGCTTGCTGTATTCCCTGTACCCAGAATTTGTTGTCCTGTGGATCCCTGCAGCTTCTCCAGAGTTACCACTTCACTTCAGTTTTATTTAGAGGTTTTAGAGAAAAGGGGGCCGATTACAAATACACACTGCAGTTTTTTTCATTTTTATTTGTAAAAAATACAGAAAACCATACGTCATTTCCCTTCTACTTAAATATTATGTGCTAGTTGGTGAGGGTCTCTCACATAAAATGTGAAAAGGTTTCAAAGGGTATGAATACTTTCTTTATAGACTGTGCTTTAAAGTTTGTTAGTTTTAGCTCACTGTTCCAAAAACAAGTATTTCAAGTTTAGCTGTCCAGCTTCAACAACGAAGCGTGCCAGAAGCATCACATTTCACTTTAACAGCCACCTGAGGTACTTGTACGTCAAACAGGATTCACACCCTTGCAAAAAGTAGTTTTATTAGCCGCGGCGAAGCTCAATTTTTTTGTTAGCTGGCTTGCCTGAACAAATATTTCCTTACCACTTCACAGAGTTGCAGTCCCAACAATGTGAATTGCCCTGAGATTTAAAGAAAATGACTTGAAAAGCCAAATGAGTAAAAAAAAATTTTATTGAGTGCTTTCAATCCCCTGTTTTTTTAGATGTTCAGGTATAATCCAGGAAATCTGATTAATGAAAAGAGATGGAGTGGCGTGGAGGAGTTTTTGGGAAGGGAATGCTTGCCTGCATTTGCTTAATGAGTTGTAACACATGTTAGATTTTAATGTGTATCTGTCTGACTCAGCCCTGGTGTTTGGCATCATCTCAGCACCTCCTCAAGTGCAATCTTGCCAATTTATTTCTCTTCTCATGTTATCTTTCTCTCATTAGCTTACTCTGCTTTAAGCGCACGGTTTGCATCAGTTTGAACTGTTTTCTCCCTCCATCTCTACTCATTTGCTATTGCACAAATGCACCCCCCACCCCATGCCCACATCCACTCTCCCTCTCCGTTGTCACTCCCTAGAGGAAGTGAAGGTATGTAAATTGTTTTCTCCTTCATTTATGCTCTGCAGTCCTCCTTAGTGAACTCAACCCCCCAACACCTTTTTTTTCACCTAAAAGCTCAGAGTTGTAGCAAATAAAGAAATGACAAAAAACATTGTGAAGTCTTTTTCTACAGCTATTAAAATTGTAATAAATAATAAATCTTTGCCCCAGTCTTGTGGTATCTTCTCGTTCTGAACACATTGAAGCCTCTGTCGCTTTGTAGCTTGAAGGTAGATTAATTTGCAGTTCCAAATTGGATGAATGTTGCCTTGCATAATTGCTCCCTGTGGTATGAAGTTAATTAAAACAGCGTGTATATAGTAAAGGTGCAATGGGATGGCACTAGACAGGCGAGCAGACAAAGATGGGTGAGAAGAGATCTCAAAGGTAATGTTGTCATGTTCTGCTCTCTGGTTTGCCTCTGGTAATATTCATGTAAATCACTGCAAAGCCAGAGTCCTGGGTTCTCCTCGCTTATGTTCTCTTCTCCTCAGCTCATCCCACAGGTTTTCTGTTGGACATTGAAGGAGATACATATTGTGTGTTTTGAATGATTTCAGTCTTGACATGACCATACATTTTAGATCATTATCTTGCTGCAAGATTCAGTGATGACCCAATGTTAGGAGAGATGCAACAGTTCAGATTATAAGTCAGTTTAATCATCCTGAGCTGAGATTTTCTGTCCAGACTTCATGCCGCTTGAAGACAGCAGAACCTGCTTGCAGAACCTGATACAGATCCCTTTGTGTGCTGGCCCGGCCGCTGCATTCCAGCTGCGGTGCTGCTGCGGAGCTCGGTAAACACAGAGGGAGATCTTTCGAACAGTGTATCTCTATGTTTGTGGTATTTAGGCTCTCCCAGCTAAAAGCTTTTCAGCCTCAAACCCTACTGACCCACCATGATAAACGGTTACAGAAAGAGTCTTTCAGTCAAGTGGGTACGTTTTCCCCCGAACACTGTGGGATGTTTGAGACGACTTAGAATCCAGGAGTTTTTAAGGACAGCCGAGGCTATAAGGGTCTACTTGGTATGTTCATGATCCCTGTTTTAAGATTGTTCCTATGACAGTTTCACGTTGTATGATTTATAGCGTTTGTGCACATGTGCTGCAGAAAGTAGCAGAATTTAATTGCTGTGTCAGTTTTTATGGGTTGCCTGCATGTTGTTCACTGTAGGTGCATGCTGGTGTTAGTAGGAGCTAAACACAGGTTTTCTGCAGCCAATACCCTCCAAGTGAGTCTGTGTGTGTGTTTTTATAGTAGATGCTTCTTAAAGATCTCTGAGCACTGTTCAGTATTATGACTCATTGGTTGATCTGGTATTTTCCATAGACACCTCTTTGTTTAATTCGATAACTTTACCAATATTCGCTTAGAACATCCACTGCCTTGTTTGCAGTTTGTCTGAGTCCATGAAAATTTAATTGTCCAGTCACACAGGCAACTCATGAGTCCTGATTTTTCTTACTTGGAAGAGGTCAAAGTGTACATCCTTGTATCCGATAGGGCGTCGCGAAAGGGGGACCCCAATTTTAGATTGAGAAGCTGCAAGAGATCTGATAATGTACTCAGAATTAAGAAAGGACAGTTGTATTCTTGATTTGTTTGTGCTTTAAAATTTATTCAAAGTTAATTAGACCTTTGCGTACTCACCCAGTTGAAGCTGTTATCTGTTTGCTAACTTTCATTTTGGAATTCAACCTGCAGACTGGTAGTATTACAGGAGTGCAGCCTGTTGAGTCCTTTTCTCACTGGAAGTATCAGAGGTTTGTAGTATTGTCCCATTTCCATCCTGTACTTTGTATGTTCAGTATGAGCGATTAAAGGATTAGGTGGAAGCCTCCTTAAACATTCCCAAGGTTTAGGGGATTTCCTCTTGTAAAATCAACAGGTGCATCAGTGCTCCCACTCACTTTAGGAATGTTTAACCCTTTATACAAACACTGCAGACTTTCAGAAATTACGAACTTCCGCTTGCCATCAAGAGGAATAACGGGAATATCTTTTATTGTTTTCAACCACTTTATTGTGGGACAAGAGTTGTTATCCTACAACATGGAAACTCCTTTTAAAAAAATAGAAATTGCTACTTTCTTTTAAAGAATCATTTGATAAATTATTTGCCAAGGACCTTAGATGAAGTGTAAACTCTGAAAAAAGGCATTGTTTAAAGCCCAGACAGTTGAGGGAATCAGTAGGTCAGAGTTGCTATTGTTGACTGCTGTTACATCGTCATTGTGTCCGCAGCTGCCAGTTGAAGTGAACATTTGTCTTTTGGGCAGAAACTGTGTGCTTGAAGTGAATCCTGGAAAGCTGTGAGTTCTTTTTGTTCAGAGTGAAATGAAAACCCTGCCATGAGAATGTTGACTGGTAATAGTTGAGTTGTTAAAGCTGTAGTTAGTAACTTTTGTAAAAATGTTTTTTTTTTTTTTTTGTAAAAATGTCACTATGTCCTGACAATACAACATAAGACAGATGATCTGGGAAAAAATCGATCTCCTCTGGCTCCTCCCAGTGGTTCTACTGCAGAAATACAGTGCTCCCGGTCACAACTAACCAGTCAGATTTAGGAGGAATGTCTTCAAGATCGATGTTGTTCTGCAGCGATGCTAATGATTTGACGACCAAGTTTGTAGTCAAAGTATGGGTAGGCCTTAGACGATGTAAAGTATATCGTTGATGTTTCATCCATACCAGTAAATGTGCCATAGCTGTTTAATCGCAGTCATCGGTGGCCCGGCTTACTACCCTGCGCGTTCACAGCAGGCTCCGCTGTGGGCAAGGAGCTGTGGAGAGAGGGCTGTAACACAGCTTAGAGCAAGGGGAAGGAGCCGGTATGGTGTGCTTGTTCAAATTTTTAGGCTAAGTCCACTGTTTCCCCAGAACTCCCTGCTGCAGCTTTAAACATACCACAAATTGATGCCTAATGCAGCAGTGGGCTTATAAGGACGAGTAAGATTAGTTGTATTTTTCATCATCTTGCTCAGTCACATAATGTATCACTCACCAACACAGAATGTTTTCAGCTATAAAGTTGTCCTGAGGATGTTTCAGTGACCTGCTCAAGTAAAGCTAAAACTAGGAAAATAAATAAAAAACAATGCAAGCACTTCTAGATTTACTGCATTTTTAAGATGGTAAAAATCATCCCAATGAACTGGACCAACCAGGTCTCAGGTCAAGAGACTTCATATGCCTTTTTCTTTGTTGGAAATACAAGGATTCAATGAATTACACAATTATTTTCTGCAGTGCCTCACTCATGGTGCACTCAGGTTTAAGTTTGTGTTTTTTTGCAACTTTATTGAACAACTACACTTTTTAAAATGATGCCTGAACAAACAATGCACCCAGCACTTCGACTGCTGTGCATCTCTCCACATATCCGGGTAAACGTTAACTTACATTAGCACCTAATCTGGTGGAGGTAATGGATGTTTCTTTCTCCATGTTGTGAGAACAAAAACATCCTGAAAAAGCTTTCCTTCTATAGAGCTCTTGGTTTCTGACTTTATATGGTTTTCTGCATTGTAATTCAAAACATATTTGTGGAGCAATTAAACAACATTTTTTTTTTGTCAAAATTATTTTATTTTCTTCTGAGAGCTGATTTGAGCAACAATTACAGTCTCTTTGATTTATGCTTTGGGTAAAATATGTCTATGCTTAAACTGAATCTCCCCCTTGCTGTCACTGAAAGGGAAGCTAAACTCTAGTGTTCAGACGGCAAATTACAATGTTTTCTATAAACTTTCCGAATAGATCTCAACAGAGAGGTATGATAAAGCTATTAAAATGTAGATTATAATTAATGTATAGCCGGAGATAACAAATTTGAACCACTAATGGCACAACTCGATGCTTGGCAAGTGATCTTGCAGCAGCTTTTTCCACTAAAGAGAGAGAGAGAATGAGAGATTGAGGAGGAGTGCAGCGCATCTCACAACGTGCCAAGGTCACCAGCTCGCTTGTTCGTATTTGCTTGGAAACTGTAAGCCTTGGACTGAAGATGTGTTGCATTATGCTAGAGCTGCTTATGAGCCTCTGCATAAATCAAAACACAGGACACCCAAAGCACTTTGATATAAATCTCGTTTGCTCTCATGCCTAAATTTGGCTGAATGATAAATGGTCTACACTTATTTTGTGCTTTTCCCTAGCCATATCGACCATTCAAAGCGTTTTTACACTAAAGCCACATTCACCCACCCACACTCGCAGTGGGCAAATGTTCATGCACTGTTATGCAGATCGGTGACCAACTTGGGGTTGAGCGCAACATGTGAAAAACAGCTGGAGTTGAACCCACAGTTTACAGATTGCACAGTGTTTCCCTCACCCCTTTAAATGTCCAATTAGCGCCTTATTTCAAGTTGGGAAGTTTTGGCTAAAAATATTTCTCTATTAAATGGGATGTTTCTTCAAGGAGCCCATACAGTTCATTTTGCGTAAGCAAAAGCATTGTGTTTTTACTCAAGATGCACCAGTCGGTGTTGCAGTATGTGACAGTTTGATCAGCAGTTTTTGTAACTCTCAGACCTGCTGATTCCAGTTGCAGCTGTTTATAATTTCTCTTTCAGAAGAGCAGTGATTCTAAAACAAAGTTTTCCTAAATTTAAACGAAGACAAACTGATTTCAAGTTGGTATTTTAAAATGTGTTTAGCATCTTACATTAGCAATGAACACACTTCATGGCAAAACTAAAACAGTCTCTTTGTGTATCCCCTAGAGCTGTAGTTTTCAAAGTGGGGGCTGCGCCCCCCTTGGGGGCTGCCAGGGAGGACTAGGGGAGACCTCAGAAAGGTTGGGGGGTTTGATTCAAAAAAACACTGTGCCTATTCTCAATAGTTCGTTGAATGTTATTCTGTGGGGTTATAATTGTGTTAACATGTTTTAATTATATTCTTACACTAAAGAAATATATTGATTTTTGAATAGTTAATAAAAGACATTTAAAAAAGTTGACGTTTCTTTACATAATTGTTAGCATCATCTGTGGGTTCACAAAAGAGGGTCCCTGCCAAGAAGCTAATGCTGTTTTGGGGGCCATGGTAGGGAAAAGTTTGGGGACCCCTGCCCTAGAGAGTGTACAGTTAAGGACAAAATTATTCATACCTTTCTAAGGAGTACGGAAAAGTTGTGAAATCTGACACATCCATCCTTCCATCCATTCAGACATCCATCCATCCATTCAGACATCCATCTATCCATTTTCTACAGTGCCTTGCGAAAGTATTCGGCCCCCTTGAACTGGTCAACCTCTTGCCACATTTCAGGCTTCAAACATAAATATATAAAATTCTAATTTTTTGTGAAGAATCAACAACAAGTTGGACACAATCGTGGAATGAAATTATTGGATGTGTCAAACTTTTTTAACAAATAAAATACTGAAAAGTGGGGTGTGCGATATTATTCGGCCCCCTTGCGTTAATACTTTGTAGCGCCACCCTTTGCTGCAATTACAGCTGCAAGTTGCTTGGGGTATGTCTCTATCAGTTTTGCACATTGAGAGACTGAAATTCTTGCCCATTCTTCCTTGCAAAACAGCACGAGCTCAGTGAGGTTCGATGGAGAGCGTTCGTGAACAGCAGTCTTCAGCTCTTTCCACAGATTCTCGATTAGATTCAGGTCTGGACTTTGACTTGGCCATTCCAACACCTGGATACGTTTATTTGTCAACCATTCAATTGTAGATTTGGCTTTATGTTTTGGATCATTGTCTTGCTGGAAGATAAATCTCCGTCCCAGTTTCAGGTCTCTTGCAGACTCCAAGAGGTTTTCTTCCAGAATGGTCCTGTATTAGGCCCCATCCATCTTCCCATCAATTTTGACCATCTTCCCTGTCCCTGCTGATGAAAAGCAGGCCCAAACCATGATGCTGCCACCACCATGTTTGACAGTAGGGATGTGGTTTTCAGGGTGATGAGCTGTGTTGCTTTTACGCCAAACATATCATTTTGCATTGTGCCCAAACAGTTCGATTTTGGTTTCATCTGACCAGAGCACCTTCTTCCACATGTTTGGTGTGTCTCCCAGGTGACTTGTGGCAAACTTTAAACGAGACTTTTTATGGATATCTTTGAGAAATGGCTTTCTTCTTGCCACTCTTCCATAAAGGCCAGATTTGTGCAGTGTACGACTGACTGTTGTCCTATGGACAGACTCTCCCACCTCAGCTGTAGATCTCTGCAGTTCATCCTGAGTGATCATGGGCCTCTTGGCTGCATCTCTGATCAGTCTTCTCCTTGTTCGAGATGAAAGTTTAGAGGGATGGCCGGGTCTTGGTAGATTTGCAGTGGTCTGATACTCCTTCCATTTCAATATTATTGCTTGCACTGTGCTCCTTGGGATGTTTAAAGCTTGGGAAATCTTTTTGTATCCAAATCCGGCTTTAAACTTCTCCACAACAGTATCTCGGAGCTGCCTGGTGTGTTCCTTGGACTTCAAGATGCTCTCTGCCCTTTGAACAGAACCCTGAGACTATCACAGAGCAGGTGCATTTATACGGAGACTTGATTACACACAGGTGGATTCTATTTATCATCATCAGTCATTTGGGACAACATTGGATCATTCAGAGATCCTCACCGAACCTCTGGAGTGAGTTTGCTGCACTGAAAGTAAAGGGGCCGAATAATATTGCACGCCCCACTTTTCAGTATTTTAATTGTTAAAAAAGTTTGACACATCCAATAAATTTCATTCCACTTCACGATTGTGTCCCACTTGTTGTTGATTTTTATATATACTTTTTATATAAGAATTTTATATCTTTATGTTTGAAGCCTGAAATATGGCAAGAGGTTGAAAAGTTCAAGGGGGCCGAATACTTTCACAAGGCACTGTATATTGGCCTAATACATACATGCTGGTCTGGTCCATACACATACAGCTGTGGTAACAGTTTTTACTTGAAAATTGGGTCCCATTATGGCAGCATAGAGTCATAAAGTCCTGTCACGTTGTTGAAGTATATGTGTAGCCCTTGATTTACTTTAGCTCTGAGCAGTGCATGTGTATTGGGATCAAAGGTGTGGAATTCTGTGTTTAGCCATGTCAGGACTGGGTATGCTACTTTTACCATGAAATCCCCATCTCATCAATGTTGTTTATTTATATATATATATATATATATATATATATATATATACAGGGGTTGGACAATGAAACTGAAACGCCTGGTTTTAGACCACAATAATTTATTAGTATGGTGTAGGGCCTCCTTTTGCGGCCAATACAGCGTCAATTCGTCTTGGGAATGACATATACAAGTCCTGCACAGTGGTCAGAGGGATTTTAAGCCATTCTTCTTGCAGGATAGTGGCCAGGTCACTACGTGATACTGGCGGAGGAAAACGTTTCCTGACTCGCTCCTCCAAAACACCCCAAAGTGGCTCAATAATATTTAGATCTGGTGACTGTGCAGGCCATGGGAGATGTTCAACTTCACTTTCATGTTCATCAAACCAATCTTTCACCAGTCTTGCTGTGTGTATTGGTGCATTGTCAGCCTGATACACGGCACCGCCTTCAGGATACAATGTTTGAACCATTGGATGCTCATGGTCCTCAAGAATGGTTCGGTAGTCCTTGGCAGTGACGCACCCATCTAGCACAAGTATTGGGCCAAGGGAATGCCATGATATGCCAGCCCAAACCATCACTGATCCACCCCCATGCTTCGCTCTGGGCATGCAACAGTCTGGGTTGTACGCTTCTTTGGGGCTTCTCCACACCGTAACTCTCCCGGATGTGGGGAAAACAGTAAACTGTTTCAATGAAGACTGGCATATATATATGTATATATATATATATATATTTTATATATATATATATATATATATATATATATATATATATATATATATATATATATATATATATATATTTCATATTTAAGGGTTCAATAACTATCAGTGAATCTTTTAAATGCTTTCTGTGTCACCTAGGGGTCAGATTAATATTGTCCAAATTAACACGTGGAATTCTTTGAAAAAAAGTGGATTATCTGGTGATTAAATTGTGTATCCTTCAGTGCTAAACAGTGATGCCATTTTCAGACAATTCCAAGCTAGAATTCAAACACAGGACTTTCATACTGTGAGGCAACAGAGCTAACTGTGCCATCCTGCAGTAAATGGGACTCACACATTCTATTGAATTCTTGTCATTACTATGTTTTCACCATCCTACCTCTTCATTTTCTGATTAGAGATTTTAACATTAAAAAACAACATATAAATATTGCCCAGTTTCTTAAACTGACTGCCCACACACTAACCACCACCGGCAGCAGCATTAGTCAGGGCACCTAGGATAGATCCGCTTGTTCAAAGCTTCACGAGTTGTCTTTCTTGCTCTCACTGTTAAGCTGAGCAGCAGCCTGAGGTGAGTTTCTGTTTATGTTAAACAGCCAGTAAATTGAAACTATAATTATCCTCATACCCTGGAGGTCCATTGGTGGCAACAAAAAGTGTTCTGTTGATGAGAAATGGCCACAGCCAGTATGATTCTTCCATTAGCTTGGCAAAAGATTTGCTCAAGGTCGTGTTGATCTTTGACCGGCATAGAACAACAGGTCAACAAGTAAAAATCTCTGAGAAGCTCAACCAATATGCTAGTGGTCATAATGGGTCATATTTTCTTTTCCTCGGGCAGGGTGACGTTTCAGTGTATGTTTTCATTTGCCCCAATGTTTATTTTCTGTCCTCAGAGTTTGTGTTTATGAGAAATTGGATTTTGGATATTTCCCCAGTTGCAAACACAAGCTAAGCCTTTTGTTAAGCTTGTATATGTTTGCCGTAACAGGTTGGAGGCTGTTGGCAAAATCAATACAGCAATGTAGAAAAATTAAACCTGTTTGTGAGAGGATACAGGTTTCTCCTTTCTGTTTGTGGTTATCAGTGTTTGTGCTTCTAATCGCTCCTGCCTGCTGTTGTTGTGCATAGAGCTACAGGTTTTCCCTCCCATCTGAGACTAAACATCAGTGATTGTTTTGGCTCTCTTAGACTCAGCTGTGGCGCTGTCGCTTGTGGCCTGAGCGAATCCTCCATCTGTGAGCCACCTGCTTTACCTCGTGTCACCCTGGACGCTCTGCGCTGTCCACACATCAGAGCTTTTTCCATTTCCTGCAGATGTTGCACACTGTCAGCACGCCCGGCCCATATCTTAAGACTCACCTGCTGTGCTGCACAGAAGAATAACGCGGCTTCATCTCGGCTCACTGTGGCTCTCCGCATGTAGAAAGGTGGTAGTCTAACAGCATACAAGTCGGGTTTAATGTTGCCTTCAGGGTTTGTTGCTGTGTTTGTTCTTTTTGCTGTCTAGAGGGGAGGCTTAGTTTCCTGTGTTTGCTTTTTTGTGCATGATTATCTGACTTGCTAGACTGCATTTTCCAGCACAGGCAGCACTGCGACAAGAAAGGCTCTGCAAGGAAAGGGAAGTTTTACAATAGTAGCAAAACCTGTTTAAAACACTGTACATTTGGTACCTTTAGAGCAGTGCTTCTGCATTTAAAGTATATTGTAGCATCAGTGATGGGCCTCTTCTGAACTGTGGGTGAAAATTGACCCACTTCCTGCCTCTATCTCCATTAGTACCAACTCACATCCTGTTGAGCAGAAAGGTCAAGCGGTACAGGCACAGCCCAATGTTATATGGTAAGTTTTCATGGTTTTAGCAAGATTACACTGACACATGTTTCTCTGTCTGGCAGGGATAGGATTGTCATAGCTTTAAAGTTATACTGGTTTTAGGTTATAGTTCAAGATTTTTTAACATGAGATTTGTTATAAACAGTTATCATCTTATTTTAATTTGATAACCCGCAGGGCGTCTTTATTTAGTGTAAATCTAAAGGAGTTGGTACTGGAGGCCAAAACAAGAGGGTCAAGTCCAATTTCAATAGTTTCAACCATTATTTTTCGAACTACTTTTTATTAGGTTGCTTTTTTAGACAATGATTACTTACATGACAAATAAAGGTAGGGGGTGCTCTGACCAGAGCAACCATATCTAAAAAAATAAAATAGAAAAAAAAGGACAAATGTAACAGAGTTTTGAGTGAACACGATTTTTATATTAATTTTTTAGGTCCTTATTCTGACTGGAAACATTGTGTGTTTTTACCATGTTTCACCCTAGAAGATCATTGGTGGCGCATTGCCTCCTGCCTCGGTTTCCCCCGCAAATAATCATCGGCTTCAGTGTAAATAATTACCCAATCCAAACTCAATGACGGTTTAAAGGTTCATAAAAGAGTGTTCTCCTAAGTCGCTGACATTTTCTAAAACTGAAGTTTTATGACTGTAAAACCTTTGGTCGTGGCCACTTTCAGGTTAGCCGTTAGCTTCAGCCTCTCGGATCGACTAATCTGGATTTATACCAAATAGATATCTACTGCAGGTAAAATGTTTATAAAACTGTTTATAAGATTCTAAACAATCTGGGGAGACTAAAACTGAACCTAACCTGGATATTCACTACGCAGAAACTGTAGCTTTTTTGAGCCCTCTTTAATTATTCGTATTTTGTTGAAATCCTACATTAAAAATTCAGAGCTTTTGTATTCTGCTTTTTTCATATTAATAATGTAGCTATAACACAGGTTTCCTAAGCTGATATTAACTGGTTAACAAGTTGGATTATCTTCTTTGACACCTAGCCCTCAGTCAGCTGCTTAAAACACATGCGTCAGAAGACCATACTTCCTCCATATAAATGTTTTCTTTATTTTGCTTAGGATTACATATTTTCAGCGACATCCTATCCACATAAATAAAAACCAGACTTGAGGAATGCCCACATCTGCGTCTCTTCTTTCCCTCTTTCTATCCTTCTCTTTCTCAATTGAACATAAATGTGTGTAATTAAGCCATAAAAGACAAAAATAAGTCCTTTGAATTTTCAGCTCCTGTCCAAAAATAGTCAGTCTTCGGCCTCATTTCAGTTCTTCACCACAAGCAGAGCCCCCACCCACAGTCGTACTCTTTAACTTGACAATAATAGGCCAGCGAGTGGTTTTGAACTCGCTGCAGAAGGGATGAAAGGGTTTTTAGCAGTGGCCAGTCACCACACTGTTTGGGTGGAGGAGAGTTGGCACCTGCGTATGACTGACCACTCGGGTATGAAGCGTGTCAGTCAGTCGGTAAATATAGGCAAGGGAAGGTATGAGTTGCGCAGGATAAACAATTAATAGAAAAGCAGCAGGGAGTTGAAAGTTGAGGGTTTGTAAATTAAAGGGCGAGGCCAGGGATGGGGCATCTGTCAAGGGAAGGGAGGGCTGTGTGGTGAGCCTGTGCACCATGCGTGACATGGAAGGCTAAGGAAAATAAACCCAGCAGACAAGAGCAAGCATCTCTGAGACAGCATTTAAAAAAAAATAAAGGGAAAACAGCTTGCATGGAAAATATTTAGAAAACCAGCTCCACCATATTATTCAGAGAGCATGAGCTCATGTGTGGCTGTGTGCGGTGGACTGGTACTGGTTGAGAGCTGGTGAAAAACACTGTGCCTCCAACGGAGCAGGCAGCCAGTCATTCAGCATGGCAGATAGGCGAAGAGCGCCCACCAGCAGAGTGGGGAGCAGGGTTTTGGTATGACTGGGTTCTGGAACTGCAGAGGGCAGGTTGGCTTGTGTGCGCAGATCGAATTAAGGGGGTGCTTGATGTAGAACCACAGCTGGGGTTTTGGGGAGGGGTTGCGGAGTTGCGTGGATATGGAAGGGATGGAAGGGACAGAGAGACAGCTGGCAGGCCAAAGGGTACATGTAACGAGGAGTGTGTGTGGCAGCCACAGTGACTCCTTTGTTCCCACTCACTTGTGCCAGTCAGAGCGAGTGGATGGCCTATCTGTGAAGTGACTGGACCCTTTCATTGCACCTAGACCAGATACACAATCCAGCTTCACACGCCTGTGCTTGTATGCATAGGAGAGTGTAACAACACATGCGGACCATGGGACAGGACAATACCTGATACAGATTTCAGGAGAATTCATGAGATGAGGCTATAACAATATTTGGGGGAAACAAAGAAACATTTTGTTTGCACAAAGGTTCCGCAACTTGCAGCATTTATAGTGTAGATATGGTGGTTCTACATCATTACTGTTATATTGTTTATTTTGAGGAGGATCTAATGATCCAACAGGTGTTGATTTGAAACCTGTGGGATCCTGGTTCAAACTTTAAAAACCACGGTTTCAAACAATCCATCCAGCATTGTAAAAATGAATGGGGCCGCAGCTAAACAACTCAGATGTTTTGTTTTTTAAAACTATATTCTTCACTTTTGACAAAATCTGCCTCAGACCTCATAGTCTGTTGTATTCAGCAGGTGGCAATAACACAGTCATTAACCACATCTAAATTCAAAACAAGTTCCCAAACATGGCTAAAGCAGTGATTGAAGGTTAAATTCCTCTCAATCATACCAAAGGTTTACTAGACTGAGTCGGATTTTAAAGGCTCAGATTTGTGCTCTTCTGATGGTCACAAAAAAATCAGAAAAGATCACATAGGCAAAAAAGTCGGGCCATTTTAACCTGCAGTGTGAACATAGCCTAGGCATTTTATATTTTCAGCTAGAGATGTTCGAATGGAGTTCATATTGCTTTGAAAAAAAGTGAAATAGCCCTGTCCTTTAAAACTGATAGTAAACTATTATGTTACGTGTTTTTCCTATTTTCTGTTCTTTTGCTGGCCACACATTAACTTTACTATATTACACATCTCTCACAATTACTGGTGGTATTGCTCTGTTTGTTGCGTTTGGGTACAAATCCGTAGCTTCCCTGATTATGGACTAAAAGTACATCCCAAAGTAACGAATAAGACGATCAAAAGTCTCTAAAGTAGATTATAAATGGCCCATAAAAGTGCTAAGGGCTTTTTCACTGTTTATGTAACCCACTGTCAGCACAACAGGGCAACTCACAAACTACTTCCTTTGTGGCTTCAATATAAAATAACATAGATAAAAACATTTATCAAACTAGAAACACTCACTGTTACATCCTGAGCCAGTACATCGATAGCTTAGATGTTTTTCTCCGGGTGAAGTCATACTGACAGCAGTTTCTCTTTGACGAGAAATGTTGTGGAGTTTTAATCTGGTGAGGCCACACACCCTCCGTTTTTGCATGTTTGCCTTAGCACAGTTAGTTTGCTATGACAGATGTTTTTTAAAATCCAATAACCATGCAGTCCATAATGTTAGTGCTCTCATAGAGTACTTATTACGCTTGTGATGATAGTCATCAGTGCTAACATAATTGCAGCACCAGTAACTTGTGTCCTAACCTAATTAAACGAGCGTTGTTTGTGCAGCCTATGTAGTTAGGGTGTAATATACAGAGTCATTTTTTCTTGTGTACTCCTTAAATTGGGTTCATCAGGGTATAAGGTCACATGAGACCTATTATTTGATCTCTCATATATTAAACCAGCTCTGTGAGTGTGTGTCTGTGTGTGTGTGTGTTGATGTAGGCATTTATCTTTCCCTTCACAGTAATGTTTTTCGGATTACCAGAAGTCTTTTAAAGCCACACACTAATGGAGGAAGGATTTGCTTAATAGCTTATTTATCTCTCCTTATAAAAGTTTAACCCAATAGCACCCAGTTTGTTTCCACCATCTAGCTTTTAAAATTATTTTTTGTCCTTTTTAGAAGGTCAATAGGCTTTTGTGGTGCTTGACTTCCTCTTCTAAAAATATGCTACATTAAATTCAAGTAGGACAAGTAAAAATAGCCATGAATCTATGCACATCTCAATCTGGGCTAGCTCAAGCCAACAGGGAATAGAGCATTCAAAGCTGGACAGAAAGACGGTCAAACTGGCACTTAAATAGAGCTAATGTTCTCAAAAATGTGCCGAGTGGCACAAGTTTAGGTCCTCACAAATTTTAAAGAGGCAGCAGTGGATTATAAATCAGTGAGTTATGATTGTGGCATGGCCTTTTGGTTATTACATGCTTCAGTGGAGATGGTAATCCTCTGAGCTATTGCATTTAGCTAAGTGGAGACCATGTTTCCATGTAGAGATGTATATAATGTGTACTGCAGTGAGACGTTTATGGCAAACCAAAATATATTTAGCAAATTATACAAATTCAGCACCAGCTATTAATTTTTGTTTTTTTCTGTATCCACACAAATAAAAACATACAGCTCCTTGGAAACCCCTGGAAAAGAAAATGTAATAAAAACATTTTTACATGAAATAATGCTTCATCTCTTTTTCCAGTAGAACACCTCAAAATGTTCCCCTTTTAACGCACAAGATTGGAGCATCCATAGACGGGGATCTTTAAACATTCCGCTTCACGCAATCTGTCTAGATGGTCAAGAGTCTCATGCTCTCTTCTGCTCGTTTTACAGGTTTTCTATAGGATTTAGGTCTGGGGATTGAGCTGTCAATGGTGGAAGGTTAATTTTGTGTACAGAAGGGATGGGCAATTATTGTACTGTTTTTTGTTATTGTGAAGTGTTTTTATTGTTATAAGAATATTTATCGTGCCAGCAATAAATTCTACATAATGGTGGTGACACACCCCAAAAACTTAAGGTATTGTAGCCATTTATGAGAGTAGCATCATATATCAGTATTTTCTAAAATATGAATAAACGCAGTTATTGTGTGCTGTTGAGCAATAAAATTGCCCTACTTATTTAATTTGGTGTTTTGAAGTAACCTATTTTTTTAGATTTGTTTTTTTAAGGTCAGTATTTGTGTTTGTGGGTCTTTGACTGTAGTGACACTTAGTCCCAGGCAACAATCTGCCCTAAAGACTTCAAGAATTTTTTAAAATGCTTTTTATCATCTCTTTTCTCAGACTAATTGCCACAAAATGTCATGAACAACTTTTAAGTCTATATCGCCCATCCCTAGTGTCCAGTAAACCACTGTATGTGGCCTCATTCTCTTTTCACCTAAAGGAGAGGGTCAGTTTCAAGGGAAGGGCACCCTGAAGCTCTGTACTTACTAACCTCTTCTTGGACCTGCTCCAGAAGGGACTTACTACTTCCCACCTGTCCCTGGAAAAGTTCACCAAAGAGTTCATAATACTATAGCTCTACTTGTATGGTCATCATTTAAGTTATGAGGCCGTTGAAATTCCTCTCTCGCTCATCATCATCGATATGTGGCAGGGCTTTAAATCTGGGGTCCAGGGCTGTGCACTCATGCAAAAAGTCATGGAACATGGAGTATCTGTCCTCCTGGGTTTTTGTGACCGCAACCTCCACCTCTGTCACAACTGGACGGTCCTCTTATTTTGGTGCCATGAAGTGGAGAACAGTTGCTGACATGGGGAGTATCATTGACACAGAAGCTCTTGTTTCAGTGTTCATCAGAGTTGTGATAGTTTCCCCAGCAGTGACTGTACTTCCTGAGGCAACTCAAGAAGTACAGTCTTCCACAGGAGCTGCTGGTCATCTTCTACATTTCCATAATTCAGTCTGTACCGTCTTCATCCATCTCAGTGTGGTTTGGCTCATCCACAAAACAGGACAGGTCCAGACTGCAACAAACAATTAGGACTGCAGAGAGAATCATTAGGCCTGACCTTCCCTCCATCCAGGACTTATACGGGTCTAGGCTCAGGAAAAGGGCAGCTAAAATCTCTGCAGACCCCACACACCCTGCACACAAACTGTTTAGGCTTTTACCTTCAGGTTGGCGCTACAGAGCGCGCTGTCTGCTAAAACCAGCCACCACAGAGACTGTTTCTTCCCCCAGGCTGTTTCTCTGATAAACACTTGACAGTCCAGAAAAACACCATGCATACTTGGACTGATCCCACATTATATTTTCTTGTAAGGTCACTTGTGTGTATATGTACATTTAAAAACGTATTGTACTGGAGTCAAATTTCTTCTTTGTGTGCACAAACTTGGCAATAAAGTTGATTCTGTTTCTGATAAAGACCAGCTTTGATGTCTTCCACCTGAGCTGTAGAGCTCTGCAGCTTCTCCAGGGATACCTTAGACCTAACTATCTTTTTGGACGGTCTGTCAGTTTAGGCGAATGGCCAATTCTTGGTAGCTTTGCACTTGTGCCTTCACAGAACAACTGGATTTATACCCGGGGTGTCGAACTCTAGTCCTCAAGGGCTGGTGTCCTGCACCTTTTGGATGTGTTCCTGGTCCAGAGCACTTGAACAAAATGAGTGAGTTACCTTCTCAGAGTAAGGTCAAGTTCAACAGAGTAATGCTAATGCCCTAATTATTTGATTCACACTAAAGCAAAAGCACAGCTAAAAGTTGCAGGACACTGACCTCCAAGGACTGGACATACGCCAGATTTATACTAAGACCCATAGGTGGACCTCAGTTATTTATTAAGTGACTTCTGAAACAGTGGCACTGAATTGGCACACTTTTGAGGTACTTATTTGCTGTTTTGGTTTGTCTTTCAATATAAAATCCAAAAAAAGATACTGTGAACTTTGTGGCTGTAACTTTACAACATGTAAAAAAAAATGCAATGCTCTGTGTGATATGTCATTTCAACGTTATGCATGCCTCCCGCATGGAGCATGGTTTGAAAAAGTTGTGCTAAACACCCTTCTTTGAGGTCATTTGACAATGTGGTATGAAGCCAAACGCTAATTAGTTTCCTTTGCCTTGCTGCCCATGCTGTCAGGCAGTGTAGAGTCATGCTTTCTCTCTAAAATGAGTGAAACTAAGCCTTCAGTTTCAGCATTGTTCTTGCATAATCCCCACATCTCTATTCTGAGACTCATTGCCTGCTCGGAAGAAACCGCACAGCTCATTTTGCAGCCTGGTTTATTTTTCCCATAGCATCAGGGCTTTTTGTTTTCATTGATTAGCTGTGCCAACGCCTTGTTGCTGATGAGCAGCGATTACCTAGTTAAAGGAATTCCCCTCAAGAGCAGTGTTTGCTGGGAAAAGCTTGTGTGCATCTTTTCCTTTTGTCTGGTACATTCTTCTCCTCCTGACGTCTGGGTTGTAATTTTAGCATTTTTTTGAGGAAGTGTAACTTCAGGCTTTTTTGGTAAACTTGGAAGATTGTTGCACTTGACTTTGTTGAATTCAATGATCCGAGGCAGTTAAAGCAGACTGAATGGAAGTCTGTTTTTCAGGAATTTCTTCCTATTTTAAGAACCAACCAGAAAGCAATTTGATTACACAATCGCTGCTTTTGTAGGGGAGATATTTTTGTTGATGTGGGAGAGTTCGTATGAGCCAGAATAGCCGGCACATGGAAGTAGAGAGGTATTGATTTGCCCGGCGGGAACGTAGTTTGATTGGTCGCACACATTGGTGTGTGACTGCAGGTCATCATAACTTAATGTCTGCCTTTATGGCTTTCTTTCTCTCCCAGTTTCATAATCTGGGCTGCAAAGTGATAAATAGAAAAAAGGTCAGTTTATGTTTAAAAAAGTGTTTCTGAAATGCGCCCACTTTGACTGAGAGGGGGTGTAAAGGAGATGCTCTGATGTGCTGGCTGTTCTGAAATAGTCAAAAATAGTCAAGGTCGCTTCATGTTGGAGTCATTTTATTTTTGTTTCTGGTTGTGAATGAACAATGCTTTGGTGGTCTTTCCTAAGGATACAGCACTCCCCACCTACTCCAACACAGCCACACATACACAGACATATACATACAGGCCTCACAGAGAGACAATGGCACTACAGACTTGTTTCCATGACTTTCTTCTCCAACAACCAAAATGCACCATCTATCCCCTCCTTAGTCACATGACCTGACAGGGAGGTTTTGTTTCGTTGCTACCATCCCCACTTTATTTACCCCCTTTACCCAAATGCACACAGATGAAGGGGTCCGATGAACTCTTTCAGGATGACTTGTTCCTTGAAACGTGGCCCCAAAGGCTTTAATCACCATTGTCTGCGGTGATCACCCAGAAAGGAGCCCCTCTCTCCCCCTGCTCTCTGCTACTTGTGAAGCACTTTAATGCTTTGTGCATCACAAACTTCTGAGTTTTTAAACAAGAGAGACATGTTTGAACCAAGTTCACATTTTCAACAATAAATGGATTCAGTGTCCTTTGGCAGGGAAAGGCTTGAATAATAGTTGGTGCAACATCATGGCTGTTCGGTGCAATACTAAGGATTTTAGGTGCTTGGATATCATGCAAGAAAAGGCAAACAATTGTGATGTAGCAGGTAATCACTGATTTGCAGAATTATACAGATTTCCAGTCTCAGAATCCCCTTCTGGGGAAGACTGGAATTGCAGACGGCTCCTTGAGCAAAAGAATATTCATGGTAATTCGATTTATGTTGTCGATGTGCATTATATGAGTTCCTTAACCTAACTTCTACACATTTTTCTATGTAAGAACTTCGTACTTTTCCAGACTCAAATTTCCATAGAACATAGCCCTTTTTTAATACAAAAGTTCACTTTGGATCTATGGCAAATGTTTATATTGTAGCAATGCTTTTAATATAGAGCCTGGAAAAATTGGATGGATGGATGGACAAATAGATGGACAGATAAATAGATGATTGCATGGATGGATGAAGGAATAGATGGATGATTGAGATAAGACTGGATGGATGGATGATAGGTAAAGAGGTGAATGGACAAATGGATGAATGGGTGGACAGATGGATGGTCAAAGAGGTGGACAGATGAATATGAAACAGGTGAATGGATTGATAGATGGGTAGATGGTCAGATAAGGTGATGACCAAATGGATTGGTGGATGGATGGACATATGATAAGATGATGGGAACACATGGATGGATTGCTGGCTGGACGAACATGGCTCATTGGTTAGATGGACAAATGATTAAGGGGTGGACGGATGATGGACGAACAGATGAACAAACCAACGCATGGAAAAGCAGATGGACTGAGGATGAACAAACAGGAATGGATGGACAAACAAACAAACAGATGGACAGAAAACAGATGAATGGACACATGGATGAATGAAGCAATAGACAAACAAATAGTAGACAATTTGGTGAATGGATGGTCAGATGGATAAATTGATTGCTTTGTTTTCTTTTTCTTTTTCCACACGTATCTATACCCAGAAAATGCTTAAATCAATTTCCATAGTTTTCCAGTCATCTTAAGAATCCTGTGTGTTTGTGCTTCTTTCCGTTATAAAAGCTTCCTGTTCCAGATCAGCTTTCTTGACCACTGATTCAAACATTCCACTAAGTCAGTCCTACTATATTCTCCAGTTTGACAGAATTACACTGTGGAGAGAGTGGGTGTTTGACCTGATTATGCTGCTTCCAACAGGCCCAAGAAGCCTGAGAGCACAGGGTCATATCGTCACTGACTCACTAACCCTGTGGGCTCTCCGACTATTTCACACTCGCACTCATTCTACCTTTTTCCTCACTGACAGTGAAAAGGCTTCCAGGGTAAACAACTAATTGCGCACCTCTTTTTGGTTTTAAAGCTCTCATTGCCGCCCTCGATGCTGACTGATATTGAGTTATGCAATGTGGGCGAATGGCCTGTTATTTTTGCATCCAAAGAGGAAAGACATTGGGTTTGAACAGAGCACATGGCCTATTGTTTTTCTGCTAGCAGGGGAATAGAGGGAAAACAACATGTATAATAGTCACCTTACGCAACGCTCTTGAATTATGCACACTGGAAGTGGACAGGGTTTTAAATATACACTTCGTGTATAATGGTGCGGATTATGTTTTATAAGCCCTTAAACATCTAAAATGATCCTGCGCAGAGATGAATCAGTGGGGGATAATGAGACATAGTGACACATTGTTCATTCATGAGAAACGCTTTAAGATCTGTCCAGATGGTTGTTTTGATTACCCAAAAATCACTGTATAGAAGGTATAGCTCAACCCTTATCCCTCTTTCACAGCCCTAACCTTACTGTCTGCACATTAATGTGGATATGATGTGGTGTTAGGGTAAAGTAGCAAAGTTTTAATGGCAATAAATGTGGGGATTTTGTAAGGGCACACTTGAAATTGGAGGTGAATGAGCTGGGTTTGCAGATAGACTTAACAATTTTATTATTTTCTCTTAAAAATTATTCTTACTGGCTGAAAAATAAACCCCTTGGTAATCTCATGTTTATTGTTTCGCTGTGTTACTTTTGGTTCAATTCTAACGAATTTAAAAGTAGTAAAAATAGTATTGGATTATTGAAATTAAAATATTTAACACAGCACACAATATTGTGTAGTTTGCTATGCACCGATCATTGTCAGCATAGAAAATAGGCAACATATTTTTATATTTCTTCCTGTTAGAAATATTTTAATGTAACAACAATAGAAACTTAGTTTTGTGTATTATGATATCAGAGGTTTGGTGTTTGTATGCTGTGTGCTCCTCGTTTGGTAACCTGCAATACTTGATGACATATCTGCTTATTAAAGGAGTTTTTAACTTCATAGTATTAAAGTATTTCAACACCTTCATCGTTTGAGGGTCATAGAATATGTGTAGATGCTTGGGTAATGATGTGAAAATAGATATTGACCTTCCAATGTCTGCTTGACTTTGAATTTGAAGTCGCAAAGGTGGTTAACATTATCTGCTTGGAATTTAGGCATTCCTTGAACAAGCTAATGCGCCACCAGGTATTTATGCATTTCCAATGTCTTGGAACTAGTCAGCCTTTGAGATTAGCAGAATATGAGTCCTTTTTGGTGTTCTGCTCTTCATAGACTAACACAAACATAACAAACTTATATGAGCTGGTTAATCAGCCTATCTGCTCTGGCACCCAACCTGCTGTCTGCTTTTCAGAAACACATATGGTTCGTAGCTTGCTAAACATATTTTAAAACAGGATAGCTAATAAGGGTGATGGGTAGTGCATCTTTAGTATCCACATTTTCTTCACTGGAGATTTATCAAAACTGCTGAATTTGTTTTTCCTGTAAGTGAGGAAAAAGTATACTAGTCTTCTTTTAGCCAGCAGGCAGCAACATGTGGAGGAGGAACAGCATTAAATCACTGGGCTCCATAACCCTGGAAAAACCTCCTGACACTAGTCACTTTAACTGGTATTCTCATGAAACGCATCATAAATCATATGTAAGATATGATGAAACTTTTAAAAGTTGGAGCAACAAATTATTTTTTTTTTTGAAAGTAATATGACTATGTATGTAATACACTTAAATACAACAGAAAAGGCAATATTAATATTGATAAGTGTTTGTTTTTTGTCTAGCAGGTTTTCTGCTTGTTGTTTCCATCTTGCTCACTGACATGAGCAAGTCATTTTAGTTGATGTTAGTACGTGTACATTGACATTAATGACTCCCTCTCTGAACTATAGACATTGATTTATATCATTTTCTTCTGCCCTGACATTTGCATAATTTCCATATTAGTTTTCAGCTTTTTCCTCGTTTTATAGACGGAGAAAAAAATAAATAAAACTGTCCAGGGGACTGAACTAAGCGAAACTGACTGTAGTGATGGTATCCACTAGGTATTTAAACGAACAAGTATTTGTTTGCGCATGTTGTCTACTCTATTCACACAAGATTAATGCATTTTTATGAAAACAGTATTCTAGTAATAGCACTGTTAGACAGCAGCACTCAAGCCTGTGTAAACACATTCAGTAATTATTTTGGGATAATAGGATGATACTTACACAATTTGTGGGAAGTAAGACCCTGGCAAAGCCCTGCTTGACATTTCATGCTGCAAAGTACACCCAGGAGTGTTTGGTCCAATTAAGTAGGTGCTGGAGTTAGCGGTTTGGATATTTATGACTACTGGCTCTTTGCTTTCCATGTCACTCTATGGGTGTTAACATCAAATGAAAGATGGGATTTGAAGAATGTTTTGCTCACTTTTTTGTAAAGAAAATAAAAAAAAACTACGCTGCTGATGCAGAAAATGTTTTTAAATTGGATTTCAATGCAGTGTAGTGGGGTCATGCTCTACCTTTTGGAATATGGAGGTTTGTTAATGCTGATGTTAACCTTGTTTTTTTGTTCTGATGTTATACAGTGGATTTACAGTGGTTTGCTGTTCTATGTGTTTCTGCAAATTCTAATCCCATCTTGTGTCTCAGTATATCTCATCTTATTCAGGCTTTTTTTCCTCAGATCTGACCCAGTGAATTTTTTTTGTGCCTGTTCAAAATTTAGTTTAAGGTCAGCTTATAGTGCCTTTTAAAAAGTAAAGCATCCAAACTTTATAAAACTTTGTACAATGTCATATATGTCAAATATGTTACAACAACAAATTTCAACTTACTTATTGGAAATTGTATGGGATAGATCAACCAGTTGCCTATGATTGTAAGGTGAGTGTGAAAATGATGTATAGTTTTTAGAATTTTTATCATATAAAAAAGTTTTGCACACAACGTTTGCTACAATGACAACTGCCAGAAATCGTTTGGGAAGAAAGTCTTTACCTGCTTTGCAGTTCTAAATAGTTTTTCAGTTTTTCATGTTCTTATCCAGTTCTTCTTTTCAGTTTTCAAATATTTCCACTGGTTCTCAACTGAATTAATGGCCTGAATTTTGACTTGGGCCATTCTAACACATGAATATGCTTTAAATCCTTGTACCTCTGGCTCAGTTCTGAAAAGCTTGCCTGTCCTTGCATGACACTACCACAATAATGTGTTACCATGGCAATGGTGTGTTTAAGGTTATGTGCAGTGTTAGATTTCTGCCACATAGTGCAGTTTGCATATGACCATAGCACTTTCCTTTCATGTTTTCTGTATCCTCCTACATGGCTTGTAGGAAACTGGAAAGGGGATGTCTTGTGGCTTTCTTTCAACCCTAACCTTGTTCTTACAACTCTTCCTTAAAGGTCAGTTTTGTAAAGTGTACATCTAAAAGTTTCTCTGTCAAAAGATTCTCACACCTGAGCTCCAGATCTCTGCAGCTCTCCCAGAGTCACCATGGGAATTTCCTCTGGTTAAAGCTAATAAGGTTGATGGGGGTTTGTGATTGTGCCATGCTCTTAGTATATTTTGGATGATGGATTGAATATTGCTCTGTGAGATCCTGAAAAACTAGGAACTTTTTTTTATATCCAAACCCTGCTTCAAACATGATCTGGATTTTCACAAATTTACAAACCTCTGATTAGGTATTTATTTATGCTTCACAAGTATTTCAAATTCAGAATTTTTTGAAAACCATCAAAGTGTTGGTCTGTTACAGAAAATCAGAATAAATTATATTAGTCTGTGGCTGTAGCATGACAAATGACAAGGTTCAGTGGATATGGACAGTTTTGCAAGCCGTTGTACATGCATCATGGTGGATGTGAATAATGCTCTGGTCTCATTGTCCAGATGTAATTCAGTGGAATTACAGCGATCTATAACATAATGGTCTCAAACAAGTGAGTCCTTGTTGAGAGACCCAGAGGGGTTTGTGTTTTAATACTGCCAAACAACTTAAATTTATTTATTTCGTATGAGAGAGCAATTATAGTCACATGAAGTTTTTGTAAGTTTTTATAGCCCGATTTGCTTTGAGGTGCAGGGTAATATGTGGTCACCTTTATTTGAGAAGTGTGTGGGTTAATGTGGAGTTTGGAAACAAAAGAAATTGCTCATTTTTCTTTTCTTCTTAGTTACTATAAGAACTACAGACAGCTTCTGATTGTTACTGGAATGATGATTAAAAGTTAAACCCGTCCTAAGTGCAATAGATCCAGATGTGGTTTTAAATAATAGATGATCCCCTGAGGTTGAGGGTACATGTATCTTGCAAATATCATATAATTTAAACAAACTGTGCAAATGAACAGATTCACGTTAAAAAAAACAACAAAAAACAAACCCCCAAAAAACCAACTTGTAAATAAGGAAAAAGCTGTTAATGAAACCCAACCCACGTCGGTTTCTGTCTGACATTATTTGAGACACGCATTTGCGTTATACATTTTCGTCTCTCCGCTGACACTGTCATCCAGAGCCATTTAGGGGTGAGTGCAACCATAAGCTTGCATTCCCAAAATACCAACAATACAAACAAGCAATCATCATTCAGGCTGCAGGCAGAGCCACGGCTCCCTGATAATAGCTTCTCTTCAGTGATACAAACAAAAATAACAGACAATTATTCTGGCTATTACTCAGGTTGTATTTCCTGGTCTGTGATGATAAATAGGCAGCGTTAACTGCTTATTAGTATGCACCTAATGTTTAAAGCTCAGATACTCTCCATATGAGAAAAATCATTATTCATGCTGCATGGCCTTATCGCCAGAAAGTAATCTGATCCTCATAGCATCCATGCAGAGCTATTGTTGTTTTTGTGCACAAACATGGAATTTAAAGGACTGCAAACTTAACAATCTGCATAAAATTCATGTAAAATGCAGAATTTTCTTTTCTAAGAACCAATTGCAATCATGCAAAATGTTTTAGATTCTCAGAAAGCAAATGTCATAATAACTCCTTTCAGTCTGTACCAACTGACTGCAGGTTTCTGCTTTTGAGAGTTTGTGGACGGATTCATGTTCATATGAAAGAGGGCAGCTCATGTCGTCTTAAATTCAAATTTAGTTTTTTTGCCCCATTGTCATTAAGCTCAAGATTTTCCAAAAATACATTTTTGCTATTTTCACTGTTAGGTTGTAACATGTTGAACAATAACACTGTTCAAATTGATTAATTAGAAACTATGATTTAAAAACCTATCTCCATTAATATAGTATTATCTGTTAGGCATTCTAAAGATTGAACAAAAAATAATCAACTCAAGCAGTTACAGTATGGTATGTGAGTGTCAATAAATTGGTCAAGCAGAATGTGCATATTTATGAGCGTGAATGTGCAAATGTTGCATGTATAAAGCAAAATGACAAACCCAACCAGGGTAAAACTTAACCAAACCAAGCCAAAGCCAAAAGTCCATAAAAGCACTATACAGACGAAATTTAAAGGAAAAGGACGACCATGGCGTCGAGTTCACCAATTTGTTGATTTCTACCCTCCATTTATAGCCACGCTTTCATCTCTACATCTCTGCCATTTTCTGCCTGTAAACAAATCCTTTTTTACCTATTTTTATTGTTAGCTTAGTATTTAAAATAATTATGAACATACCAATCATAAAAAATTCTTACATATTGTGTATAATTCAGTTTAATTGTATATTACTTACTGGCAAGTTTATATTAGACCTTGTTTTCAACTGTTGTTCTGCTTCTGTTTTGGGTCAGTTGATTCTAATAAAATAAGAAATTATGAACCCTGATTAAACTGCTAGTGAACTCCTGCTGGCAAATAATATTTATTTATTTATTTCCTTCCTTACTGTAGCCCTTGAGTAAATTAGAAAAAATTACTTAAAAATAATCTGCTTCTTCTCCTAGCTGAAAAACCTGGGTGCGAAACGACCAAAACTGCACAAGTACAAAATAATAAGTGATGAAAAATGACCAGCATCCCACAAGGACAAAACACCAAAATAAAAGCCTCTTACTTTTTCTGTCTCAGCAAGTTAAAACCAACATGTTTAAAGACAACAGTGAGGGCAAAGTAGGACAAAACAAAATGGAAAAGACTAAACCCTGACTCAGGAGTAAACAATGGCAAACAAACAAGGCGCCGTTGAGCAGAGTCTCTGATGACAAATGAATAGTCCGTGTGCTGTGACACTATTTTACACAGTGAAAAATGAGCCGTTATGAACAAAGCTATGACACACCGCACACCTACAAGGCTGAGTAGCTTGTATTAAATCCCAGGCAGACTGAGACCGTTTGTGTTTTGTGGCACTTTCAGGATCGAGACACCTTGTACACATTTCATTGATGTAAGGAAGTAAGGGGACATGGGGGGTTGGTGCAAGCTGCTCTCATGACCCTGATCCATCAAAGGGAGCTATTAACAAGCTGAGAAGGTGTGAAGTGATGACAGGCAAACTCCTTTTATAGCTAAAGGGGCTAATTTCACTCATCTACGTTATAGTTGTTGTAGGTCTGTATCACAACGTGATTTTGCCTTGGTCTTGTTTTATACTGTGTCTGTATGTTATTTGCAGTCGCTGTTCTACTGCCCAATACAAATTTCCCAGTAAAGTATATCTTATCTTATCTGTTCCCCTATTGAGAGGTTGTGAGTTTGCTTGCTTACCCCCCACTACCCTGTGTTGGCATAGGAACACCATCTTGTCTACCAATCTGCATAAAGTGCGAGTGTGTGTTTGTGTGTCAGTGGTTGAATGTGACTTGTAGTTTTAAATTGAGATGTCATTAAGTCCATTAAAGCACTAAATAAGTAAACATTTCACCATGTAAGGACAACAGTTAGGGCAGAGGTGCACGAGTCAAGTGGTCGACTTATGAAAGGGCGAGATGTGTTAAAGAGAGGCTCATCTTTATGGCCATAATGTCGTTGCACAGCTTTTTACGTAGATGATCCATCTGTCTTTTGGGTGCAATTCACGGGCTCAGACGCCAATGCAATCAGTTGTATGAAGAGTAAGAATCAAAGCTATGCAGCAGGCATGTCCAGGTACCAGGGCTGCAACTAATGATTATGTTGCTAATCTATTAATCTGTTGACTATTTCTTCAATTAACCAATTAATAATCAGATAGTAAAAGGTGCTTAATAGGAGATATTTTACAGAATTTGAACCAGGTGAAGCTAAAACTATGCCACCTGAGGAGGTCTGGATAGAGTATATTTACAGACAAAGACGTTTTTTTATCTTAAATGCAAAATGTTCATATTGTTTGCACAGTTTTTGCTTATTTACTGCTCTGAATGGGTTGTCCTTTCAGCAAATGGCATGTTTTAGAGTCTGTATACTCCAGTTAATGATTATTTTATTGCTAAATTAGTTGACGATCATTTCAATAATCGATTAATCAGATTAATTGTTTCAGCCCTAGTCATAAATGCTCAGATGCTAACATCAAGATAAACATGTTTACAGTGCTGTTTAAGGCAGTTCAGTACAGTAATTTATTATCTGGTAGTTTAGTTATGTTCCGTGCTGGGGTACCTAGCCTGCACTCAGGTGCTTAACAGGAACGCCGGGGGGGCTTTAAGACTTTATTCTTAAGGAGTTAGATCCATCAATTTATTTCCTAAGGTCATAATAACATCTAAATTTGTTTTCGCCTGAATTACTGACTACAGTACAGCTCCACTCCCATCACGCTCTGTTTGCTTTGTCATATTTTTTCAGTTGACTTTAAACCTTAGTGGGGATGATTTTCTTCCCTGGATTGTTTGTTTTCACTGGTGTTGCTGTAGTGGAAGAAAAAAGATTCTCTCGGGGAATGTAAGTTGGAAGCAAATATCTTGAATGTTTGCATTTTTGGGGCTTGCGGGAACCAAAGTTGACCTCATCCTGGGTGGAGTAAACATCTGTTTTTTTTCTGCGTCCCTTTCACAGAAGAATAGCTGAGTGCTGAGTCTGAAATGGCTATCAGTTTTGACTCAATAAAAGTGATCATTGTGACAGAATAAAACCATCTAAATCAGAATGCTTTAGACTGCTCGGACTCTGCAGTATTTTGGAAGAGATAGAGGTGTGAGCTGTGTCGACTGAATGGTGAATGAAATCTTCATTGAAAAGTATGTTTTGCTAAAAAGACCTGCATGCACATTGCATTTTGCAAGGATTTTAATTTGCACTTTACTTTCTATGGATGTTTCATTTTTGGGGAGTCTTTTTTAATGTATGTGAATTATTACTTTTTACTCTATCAGCATCTTCTTAATGTCACTTCTTCTTTAAACTTTGCCGCCTTTTAACCAACAAATCTGTTTCCTCTTTCTCAACAAACGCCTATTTCCTCCTTCTGTGTCTCTCAGAACCCTCTTAGTTGCTCTTTTCCTCTACCCAAACGCTGCACAAACCGTTGTGGAGCTCTCGCCTTTGGCTTATGATGCTGAAAGCTCTTTGTCAGTCTGAAGTTGCTTAGATAAAACAGCTTTTCACTGTTTTCTGCTGCAAAGCGGTCGCCTCCTCGAGAAGCAGGTTGATTTGGAGGAAACCTCGCTGTCCTGTTGGTTGTCAAGTTTTGCGGGGTGAGTTTTTCACATCTATGCTGTGTTTTCTTCACGCGACACAGGATGCAGTAGGCCTCAGGGTGTGGTGGTTCAGTTTGATCTACTTTCTTCACCAGTGTTTCATCTTTGGACTCCAATGTTACGTTTAGATGCAAATTCTGGAGTAGTTGTAGTCTGTAAGTAGACTTCATGTGCTTTTCAACTGATCCAATATGTGAGTTTTCTATATTTTGAGCGTAGAAGTATTTTATGTTAAAGACACGTGAGATCTTAGAGGGTTTGATCTTTGAGGTATCATGATTTGAAGAATGGAAACAAACGGAATGTGGTGTGTAAGAAAAAGAGCATACTTATTAGAAAGTAATTACTAAGTAATATGAGGATTCCCACAAATGCCTTACGGATTGCATGTTTTCCTGCGGGCCTAATTTCTGCCTTGCATTTTTTTTACTTTTGGCAGCTATCTTCTTTTTTTCTTACCTCTTATTTTTTATAGCTTCCAATGTTGTGATTAACTGGGTCTTGCAGAACATCATCCAAGGACCTCTAATTGATTCTGACTCACTTGTTTACCTCAGTCTGCATGCTCTTCCTGATCACATCACCGCACTCGGGGGTTTGTTCAGCAGCTCGTTCTGTCTCTCTTTCACCTTATGATCAGACCTGGAGGGAGACAGTAGATTCAGTCACAGGGAGCGCTAAAGCTGCTTTATGTCACCTCAGGTGGCTGAGACCTATGCAGTTGGTCGGCTGACTGCATGTTAGAGCTGTTACATGCTGCTGGCACAGTCGTTTAACAGGATATCCTGGCTGTGGTGGTGTGAGAAGTAGGTCTTGTTTCTGACACAACGGGGCGCAGCAAGAGTCACTGAGGTGTTGTAATCCTTGTTTGTTTAACTTTAGAAAATTTAACTTATTCGGAACTTGATTTAGTCCTAGCGGTTTTAAAATTCGTAGCATACGTATTTTGTCTCATAGAGGATTGTACTTCCTCTTTCAGTAGAATACCGTGTTCCTAAGGTATGACCCCAGACTGTACCCTGTTACCCTTGTCTTCTGTCTTTATTTATAGCCGTTTCGACTCATCTTTTTTTTTTTACCATTCTTGTCGTTGGAAATGTTTGTAGAGAACAACTACAGCTTCGTTAGGAAGACAACCTCTGATTAAATTTGAAATAATTTCTTTTATACTTTCAAGCAGCTGTTTTCGACTGCTGGATCTCTGCCTTGCTTTTACACTTTATATTGTACATAAGGGATTCACAACCAGAGGTTTGTTTTTTTTAGTGAAAGTAGTTTGAGAACAACAGGGATCATTTGTAATTGAGCAAAAATGAAATTATGCTAAATTGCAAACAGGCATCAGTAGGCATCATTAGGCATGGTATGAGATACACAGTGTATTATACCCTTGAGTCAATTACCTATATAATTACCAAAATGTACATCGTCTAACTGCATTTATTTAAACCAAAAAAGCAAGAGGTATTTCTACTGCTGGCAAGGTAATACAATAGAGCTGCAACTAATCGATAAATCTGTTGACTTTTTTCCGATTAATTGATTAACAGTCAGATAGCAAGAGGTGCTCAATTGGAGATTTTTTACAGAATTTGAACCAGGTGAAGCTAAAGCTATGCCACTTGAGGAGGTCTGGATAGAGCATATTTACAGACAAAGATGGTTTTTTATCTTAAATGCAAAATGTATATATTTTTTGTACAGCTTAATTACTAGTGTGTTATTATTAGTGTGCTGTTCTTTCAGCACATAGCATGTTTTAGTCTATATACTCTAGTTAGCGATTCTTCGATTACTACATTAGTTGACGATTATTTCAAAAATCAATTAATCACGATTAATCCGATTAATTGTTTCAGCCCTATAATATAACATGTTATTGCAGTTATAGCAATATTATCGCCAATATTTATTTATTTATTTATTTATTAATTAGATTTTGATACTTTGCAACAATATAGAATTTATTAGTAGTCTTTAAGGGCTTATTGTGTTGTTTGTTGTTTTTCTTTTGTATTAACTGGGTGTATAACAAGCTGATATTACTAGATATTAGGTATCTAGAAGAGCCTGCATTCTACCTTAGCAAGAGTGATTGGTGGGATTTATTTAGTCTTCACACAATAATTTTGTGTCATTATTGTAAACAATGAAGGGAAATCTCATTAAAAGAACTCGAACCATAGAAAATGTCATACTCGTCGTCATCCGCTTCATCCAGAACTGGGTTGCGGGGGCAGCAGACTCAGTAGACTATCCTCTCCCCAGACATTTCCTCCAGCTCCTCCACAGGAGCCCAAGGCGTTCCTAGGCCAGCCGAGAGACATAGTCCCTCCAGCGTGTCCTGGGCTGTCCCCTGGGCTTCCTCATGGTGGGACGGGCCTGCAAAGAGGATCGTGCAGCGGATGAAGGTGGAGACCTCGACGACCCGATTTCCAGATGCTTAAACTGACTCTAGAGACCATAGGGAATTAGTGTTGGAAACTTTTTGACACCATATCTTCTTCTAACCTTGCTATATATTAATCCTTTTAACTGACAAAACCAAAAAATATACTAAAATACAGTTAACTGTTTTATTTAAAAGAAGAAAAAAAATTGGTTGTGACACTTTTAACAACTTTTATCGATTATCAAACAGGCTACATCAGTACACCACTTAGATTTAGTAATCCAATGGATTACAAAACAGCACACAGCAACCACATCTAATCATACTTTTATGTATATTGATATTTATTGATTCCCTAGTAGAACCAACAGTGGAAAATAGCAAAAGTAACACTTCCAACCATAGTGTTTGTTACTTGTGGTTCACAAACATTATCGATTTTATATAATATAAAATAAACTCGATTTTAATTAGTTTATTATCATAATAAAACACATTTTTTATTGTGATATTTATTTTTAAAGAAGGATATGATAAATGATATAACTGCTAATTACCCTGAGAGTGATAAAACGCAATTATGTTCTGTTAATTTAATAAAACCTCCACAGCTCTTACTGTTTGCTCAAAGCACAGACCTAAAATGTACTCTCCCCTTTCCTAAAATATCTCAGAAGGAGGGCTGTGCAGAGACCACTAAAGGGGCAGGTGCTCAAAGCAAGAAAAGGGCACATAAAATCTGATTTTAGGGTGGAATATTACCAAGCATCTTACTCAGCTTTTACAGTTCAATGTACTATGATGTACTTCAAATAATAAGCATGGAGATATACAATTGAATCAAATCTGGGGAAAACTAAAATACAGAACACAACACCACATATGTGTATATTTAATATTTTATTGTGATCACAATTTCACTCTGCAGGACTCCTTTTATCATAGCAAAGTATTGAGATATTCAAACCCGTATATGAGTTTTATATGTAAATTAGAGCTAGACCACCGAACACATTTAGTTTTTACACAATTACACTGTTAAAAAAAATATGAACAGAGGGGCACATTGCAATTTTTTTTATTTACAGTGGTAAAAGCCCCCAACAAAAAATGAAGCAGCCTCGATGTTCTGTACTTTCAGTGGAGGTGAAGATGCTCCATTCAGGACAGCACAGCTGCTTCAAACTTTAACATGGAACTGCAGACAATAAAACAAAACTGATTTGTTGACACATATTACTTTAGTGTTGCAAGTCGCCATGAGAAAACATAAAGCCTACTGACCCTGCTAACTGACCACCAAACTTTAGGTTAAATCTCTTCTATTTATGTTTGTGTTTTGTGATTACTTATACACATTTTCTTCTTTTCCTCTTCTTTTTTTTCTTCTCAGTTTATTCTCTCTTTGTCCTCATTGTCTCATCCTCCCTGTGTTGACTGTAGTTCAGTGTCTCTTGGTATTTCTGTCTTTATCTCATCTGATCTATCACTTTCCTTCTAGGAGCAAGAAATTTGCTATCAATTAATCTACATTTAACTACAGTGCATCTTTATAACAGAGTACACCTTATTTAGTTTTAAACTGGTTGCTTGTAAAATTCAACATAAGTTCACTACCAAACAGCTATGTGTTCTTACCTCATTCTAAACCAATTGGTTAACCATCTACTACCTTAGGCTGCTCCTTGTTTATTTCAGACATCTTTCTTTAAAAGGCATCTTTGAACTAAAACAAGCCTGCTATGACTGATTATCTAAAAAATATTTTAAAGTGCACTACTAAAAATGATTTTTCAGTCAATAGCTCAGCATAACAGAAGTTATTTTAGTGAAAATGACATAGTGAGAGCTTCTGCAGGCTGTATTACAAGGATTTTTGTTTTGAGTCTGAGTTGTGTTTTTTATTTTTCAAATCTTACACGTTCACGGGGCAGGAGCGCTTTTATTGGTCAATGCATAATTATCCATCCAGAACTATAATCTATCAGGAATAATGTGAGGGGGCTATTGTTTTATTTCAAAATTAACAGCTTATTTACAGCTATTTTTTATTTTTCAGTTGAAATTAAAGCCAACTCCAGACCGCTGAGCGGGAGGAGACAGGTGAGGTGAAGCCATTTTTATCTCACCATTCAGGGTTTATCACTCAGATAGTAGTTTGTTGTTGTGTCATGAGATAGTTGCTAGCTAAAGGCTTTGCCTCTTCCCTTTTTGTGTTAACAGTTTTCAGCCAGTATTACCATAATATTGGTAGAAAAGGCTATTGTGAGGATGTTTTTGTAATGTAATACTTGGTGCTGCAATTTATTCATATTTAACCTTTTTCGGTGGTCAATGAAAATGCAGTTATTTACTAGTCAGCTGTTTTACGGGTTAGAATGAAGTAAATAGCGTGTAACTAACAAGTCATTATGTAGATTATATCACAATTCTGTCAAAATTTGTCTCCTCCACTAATAATGTGGGTTTTTATTTTTCAATTTAATAAGATATGTTTTCATAAAATATGTTATTCTTTTTTTTCAAGACATTAATAATGATTCATTTCTAGGAACTTGATTAGACAGTGGTGTGTGAATTTAAAATTTCTTGTCTTGTCTGCATTGATTATATAATGTTTATCTGTGTGTCTGAATACATTTATATTATATATTAAAGCCGCACTATGTGATTTTGTGAAACTGTGAAAGGAAAAGGTAAGTGTAAATGATGTGAGCATCCATCATTGTCTATCATCTCACACTTGGAGGCTGATGGAGAACACACTTCCTCGTAAACAAGTAGTGGTACAAGCGGCTTCTTCTTGGCACTCAGACAACAATTCTTAGCGCTACTCTGCCAGACAGGACACGGTTAAAAATGTTTAAAATAAAATAAACTTTAAATATGTTTTATATTTTAGATTCCTTAAAGTAAACACCCTTTGCTGTGATGACTGAAATATTAACCTTTGGCCGCCTTTAATGCACCTCTGGGAAGTTCTTTCAAGACACCATTTCAGGTGACCACCTCATGAAGCTTATGGAGAGAATGCCAAGAGAGCAAAGCAGTAATCAATGCAAAGGGCGGCTATTTTGAAGAATCTAAAATATAAAAATGTTTAGTTATTTCACACTTTTTGTTTACTACATAATTCCATGTTTGTTCATTCAGTTTTGTTGCCTTTGGTGAGAATCTATAATGTAAATAGTCATGAAAATAGAGACCATTAAGTGACAAAGTGTATCTAAAACCTTTGACTGGTAGCATAAGCTTACACTATTTGTTTAAATATTAGCTATACAGACAGCAAAAATCATGGTGTTGATGGTGTCCTGTTGGTCTGAGCTCCACCGTCTGCCTCGTTATACTGCCGGATGAATAAACGCAGTAAAATGTTAATCAGTTGATGGTTCAGTCAGCTACCAAAAAGTGAAGCAATGAAACAAACCAGTGTGCTCCCTCCATTACTCCCTCATCTGGCTGCAAAGCCACTGGAGGGTAATGTTGCTAATAATAACATAGATTATGGTGGAGCCAGACTGAAGCTGACCATTAAAGCACAAAAAAAGTAGGAACCGCTAGCAACCTACCCTGCTGCTGTTGTTGATTTTCTAAAAAAATATCATGCAAAGATCCTCATTTACGCTGTAAAACTCAGTTTTTTATGCACCAGATCTATGGTTTGGAAACACTATTTTAGTATAGAGTGATCCTTTATTTGTCCCTCAGTAGAAAATGGAATTTGTATCAACAACAATTGACAGTAAAATGTAGGCACACAGTGGCACATTAAAGATAAGCAATTAGAATAAAATAGAGTAATTGCATGACTGAATCAAAGGTACAAACTTCAGTTATATTGTTGTCTATTGCTTTGCCAAACAGGGAACTTTTAAATAGTATATATATTTCAAAATGAGGCTTAAATTTTCCTCTTATTAGTTTTTTACTAATTAAGAAGGTTAAAATATTGTCATGTTGTAATTAATCATACTTTTTGCTCTTAACTTGAAAGAACCCTGTTTCTTCATATGTTGCCACGGTATTGAAACTGGGATAGAGTATCGTACTTTTGTTAATATCCGTATTTTGAAATTTTAGTGTTGTGACTAACCTAGATCTGACATGCAGGAACCAAAGAGTCTATTTGTGCGTGTGTGTGTGTGCTCCTGTTTTTGCAGCTGAGTGAGGACCATTTTTCATATTTAAGCATCGAAGTGAGGACTGTTTGTTGTAAATGAGGACATTTTCGTGGTCCACACTTGCTATTTTGCTAGGGGTTAGATTTAGGACTAAGGTGTGAAATGAGTTAAGGTTAGGCTTAGGGTTAGGTATGTACTGGTAATGGTTAGGTTTAGGGGTAGGGTCAGGGTTAGGCCATAGAAAGGGTTGAAAATGAATGGAAATTAATGGAAGTCAATGAGAGTCAATGCAAGGTCCTCACAACATATAGTAAGACGTGAGTGAGTGAGTGTGTGTGTGTCTGTTATACAAACACATAAAGTGTAACATAATCATCCTATGTATAATGTGTGTGCAGATGTTTAAAGGTGTCATGATCAAAGCAGCAGCTCCTAGCCCTCATGCACATTCGGTGACCTTTTGTCTCATTTTACACATAAAGGATGGAGAGCAACACACCCTGAGCCCTGCAGCAAGCTGGGCCCTTTGTAGAGGCATCAGATGTAGAGCTAGAGGGGACTCTTTTGAAACCTATCCGACTTAGAAACAGAGTCACTGCAGTCTGCATGAACATTAATGTCTGCCCAAAATAAAACCTTTACCTAAGGGACTGCATCAGACAGCCTTGCAGTTCTGTTTTTAAAACGTTTTTTTTTTTGCGATTTTTTTCTGTAATTGTCATAAATGGCAGAATTATAATGATATAAACAAACTCATTAAACTCATTAAAAATAGTTTTTAGGCCATTTTACCTTTCAAATTAGAATCTAGTTTTTACTATGCATGAGTGTCTTTTAACTAAATTTTTGTTTTTGTTTTTTGGAGCCCTTTGATAAATTTCTAAAACCTGCTAAAAAGTTCAAATGATCTAAAAGCATGTCGTTTATTTTATTGTATTTTTTAAATCAATTTTTTTTTTACTTCATTTAATTTACGAAAGGTGGAGATTTTGAAATGATCCAAAAATGTCAATCTATACTTGGTGTTATGTAGAAAAAAAGCAATTATACTAAACATAAATATTTTCATATTTTTCATTAGGGTTTAAAGTGTAAATGCCTAAAAGACCTAAACAACCTAAAAGACGGTTTAAATGTAATCAGTTGCCACCGTTTTTTGTTTTTTTTTATTTAATTTTTTATACTGAAGATTTAAATATTTTAGCAAATAGTTAAAGGGAGTATTAGAGTTTATTGAAGACTATATTTAAGTCAGGAATGAGTGGTTTTGCATGCTGAGAAGCACTAGGCCTCTCAGACTATGGCAAATTAAATGTCAGAGAAATATCGCAGGTCAAAACCAGGTCATCTATAATTTCAACACTGACTTAATCTGCACGGGGGAGAAATGGTGACACTTAATAAATGCCTGTTAACTGAGGCTTATACTGTCATTGGAATAAACTGCTACCTCATGTTCCCTCGCAACATTACTGCTCCTTTTCAAAGGTCGTTGGATAAATTGGCAGCTCTTACACATTTTTCTTTCTTATATTAGTCTTCATGTCCACTGTGAACGCAATGAACAGCTGCAGCAATTCTGTTGTATACTATGAAAGATTTCTCTGCTTTATGTTTCAGTTAACCTTTTAATAACTGTGGTTTTTTAAACATGTTTTTATTTTCAAAATGTGCAATCTATCTATTTTTACCCTATAATGTTGAAGTTCTATTCTCTTCTTCATTTATCTTTTGTTTTGCAATATTATTTGCTGCATTTCAACCACTTGTCTTTCAGACTTTTTTCTTTTCTTTTGATTTACTTTAGACACCATACGTGTCTACCTCTTTTTATGCTTTATTACCTCTTACGTCCTCACCCTTACATCCCGCATCTTTCCTCTTTTTTAATTCCCTCCCTCCTCCCTTCACAGAATAGGTGACCCTCACATAACACTGCATGAATTATTAAGGGGAAACCAAGCCCTGCCCTTCCAATCTGCAGCCGTCTCTGTGTTTCCTTTGCTTTTCCCTTTCTGGTTATTGATGGGTATGCTCTGAACCTCTGGCTTCCAATCCGATCACAGGTTTTTCATCAATCTCAAGGAATTATGTTTATTTTAACTCAGAGATACAAATGTTTAAGAATGAGCTGATTGCACACACTCTCATTTGCAGTTTAAACTCCTTTTTTAGATTATTATGGTCTGGGCAGCACATTCTCACATACAGGTGCATCTCAGTAAATTAGATTATCATCGAGAAGTAAATTTATTTCAGGAATTCATTTCAAAAAGGGAAGTTCATGTTATATAGAATGTTCTTATTTTTCTCAGGAAATTAAAAAATTAAATATGACCAACAGAAAATTATTTTTAATACAGAAATATTGGCTTAATGGAAAGTTTGTCCATGTACTACACATTATATGCACTCCGTAATGGGTTGAGGCTCCGTTTGCATGAGTCACTGCATCAATGCACCGACTCATGCGATCAGCCTACGGCTCTGCTGAGGTGTTAAGAAAGCCTGGGTTGCTTTTAATAGTGGCCTTCAGCTTGTCTGTACTGTTGGTTTTGGTGTCTCTCATCCTCTTCTAGACAATGCTCCACAGATTCTCTATGAGGTTTAGATCTAGTCGGTTTGCAGCCAGTCAGTGTGACAGCTATAGCCTATGTCCTGAATAAGTCTGTATGTTGCGACTCTTGCAAGCACAGACTCCAGCCGCGGTCCACAACTTGTCAATCTCCTGCAAACTCTTAAATTTACTTTGCTTTACACTCATCTTAGGGCCGCAATTATTCCTGTTCCCTGTGAACCTTTTTATACTACATGTTTTTCTTCCACTAAACCTTCCATTAATATGCTTGAATGTGGCACCTCTTTAACTATGGCTGTTTGTTGCTTACTTTTCTTGTAGAGGATGTCAGTGACTACCTGCTGGACAACTGTCAAGTCAGCAGACTTCCCAATGATTGTTTTGGCCATAACAGTACATTTCTGTGTTGAAAATCCAAACGCAATATTCTGATTTCCTGAGAAACTGAAAATTCAGGTTTTATTAGGTGTAAGCAATAATTAATCTAATTAAACTCTTTAAATGTATCACCTTGTATGCAGTTTTCTATATTTATTCGTGATTTTTATGTTTTGAATTGAGTTACTGAAGGTTTTAGATATTTTAAGCCTACTGACATATATACAATATGTATAGATACATATATACATATCAATATTTTGAGACACATTAAGATGTTCGCTTGTGGGACATTAATGCATTTCAAAGGAAATGAAATAAGAGAATATCTTAATATCTTTGTTGATTCCTGATTACAGTTCTTGCTGGTCTAAATTTGCAAAACATAACTCGCAGAGAAGGCTCCAGTAAAGGTTGGCAGAGGCACAAGTAATTAAATGTGAGGAAACTAAATCAATAAGCAAATGAGTGCAGGAAAGTTGAGTTGGATCCTGAAATCGAAAGTAGTCTACAACAAATAAAAAAACAGGGAGATATTTTTCTCCGTGAGCTTGTTTAACCTTCCAGTAGAGCAAAAAATAAACTTTCACTCGTTCACAGTCAACTACACAAGGCTGGAATAACTCAACCTGCTCTGACGTGATGAGCTCTGACAGCAGATAGCTCAGTATCAAACTTCCATTTACAATAAAGTGGCTGTGATGAGATGTCAGAGTGACAAAATGGGAATTGACACACATATCTGTAGGCTTAATAAAGACATGTGAATAGATTTTCTAACACACAAAAACAAAGTCCTGAATCTTGTTGCTTAGAAGGTGTTTTTAGGAGTGGTAGAGGGAAGAAAAAACATGTTAATCAAATGAGGCCTTCTTGTGAAGGTGCTCATGGTGTAATGGTGTGTCACACTGCTTTGTCTCTAAATTAGATTTAAACCAGTTTTTTTTAAATAGATGTGCCTCATTTACCAGCAATGAGAACAATGTGTGTTTCTGCAGATTTTGTGTGTATTTCCAACCAATAATTCCAGAGTGTAACCATTCTCGCGTCATCTGAAGTCACTGCTAGATGACAAGATGCTTGAAATAATACACTCAAACACACAAAGCATAACCTCAGGATTTTTATTGGAGCCAGTCTTCTGGCTGCAGTGCAACACTAGTGTCAGGGGAGAGGGGGC